>OX328130.1:71767231-71988896 GCA_946811695.1 Gonocerus acuteangulatus | reverse complement strand
CAGTCGAAGCAGCAAAGGGAAACATAAGGCGTCCAGAGCATAGTACTGACCACACTATCTCTATAGTATCTGCCCCTGAGGGCCCTCGTGGCCTTTTACGAGACGGTATATACCAAAACTAATCAACCGCAACTAATCCATGACAGATTTTAGGTGAGAGTGAAGATTGAAGAGTTCATGAATATTTCATGGTTATGGTACTTTTAAATTGGACCTTTAAGTAGAAATTTTATACACCTTGAGGAAGAAGATGAACCAGACGACAGGTAATCAGTTTTGTGTTGTTGTTGTTCATATCAACAGTGTGAGTGGGTGTTGTTGAAGAAAGTGATTTATTATTGACAAAAAATTACCGTCCAAAGTCTAATAGACCACGCCTACTATTGTTAGACCACACCCTAAACCGTCCTCAGTGGTCCATCACGGATGCATTGCTCAGCTTTAGGACAGTATGCAATGAAAATAAATTGTTAAAGGTATGACTTTCGTATTATGACCTAAATCAGGACGCATTACCTTAAAAATTGCACTGAACAAGGTTACTAAAGTCAAATAATCTAAGAGACCAGGGCGAAGTGTATCCCTGGTTAATGGGGAACACTCTGCATAATATAGAAAAAGTCCGTCACGCAGGAGCTGCATAACTAAGCACTTTCCTCAGAATTTGGGTAGTGTAGACTGCTTTCCAGAACAATTTGCTTAAAATATCCTACATAAATAAAATAAAAACATGAATAGTTCTCTTTTAATTTTGTAATGAGTAACAGATAAATTATTAATTTGCTTCCAGAGTTATGTTTACACATGGTACCTACTACACTACGTAATAAATACAAAAAACCTCATATTATCGTATTTTGATCTAACGCAGGAACCGGATACAGTCCCTCTAGCGCTCCTTGCGGCCTTTGTGGACCTATGTCTGGCTGGCTTTTCTATTGAAATATATTACAAAGTAAACCCCCCTTTCCGATTGACCGATTCAGCTCATTTTTATAACAATTATTGAACCGATTTAGTTTATTTTTACAACACATATTTACCTGTAGATTACCACTACGAATACCGAGTTTCGTCGAAATATACCAAAAATCACGGCTGGTAGTGGAGAATTGGTATTGTGGGTCTGGAGTAAACCCCCCCTCCTAATGAACCGATTTAGTTCATTTTTATATCTCATTTTTCTCTCTATATTACCACTACGAATACCAAGTTTCGTTGAAATATAGCAAATATTACGGCTCAAATGGTCAAATTAGTGTTTTGGGTTCGGGGTAAACCCCCCCTTCCGGTGGACCGATTTTGGTGGTTAACGAACTCGTTCAATCGTTTGCTAATTGAATGCTATATACCAAGTTTCGTGACGAAAAAACAAAAACTCTGGCCGCTATCGCGCTATCGTGTTAACAGACACACATATATATATATATATGCATATATATATATATATATATATATATATATATATATATATATATATAAATTTTAACGGGGGTCATTTTCGGTGTCTACTTGGTAGGATCGATAAAGATTTGAAGACATTTTTCAAAAATTCCGTCATGAGTCCAACCTCAATAGCTACTTTCCTTCGGAGGAAAGTACTAAAATAGTGCGGCTCATGGAAACACCTGTGTGTAAATCTGATGTTAGTTTACTAAACTAACGTTAATTCATTCTAACTAAAAATAAACTCACGTTATATTATTAGTTTTAGTTTAGTTTTAGATTTGTAAAATTATTAATCATGTGTTGGAATATTTTCTTAATTAATTGTTATTTTTAGTTTTAGTATCCGTTTTTAGTACGGAAATTAGTTTAATTTAAGCTGAAGTAACCTTAATTTATGATTTTAGTTTTTAATTCACATATTAGTTTATTGCATACTTCGATTCAGAAGAAGGGTAAAAAAATAGGTATGTATGTATTTTTGTTTAAATAAAGAGTTTTTATTTATGAACTATCATGGGAAAAAATGAGGTTACAACTTACAACTACAACTTTAGCCAATTTAAAACAAAACGAAAACAAGATATATTAGTTTTAATAATTTATTTAATTACTGAAATAACATATGATTTACATTAATTCACTTTATTTTTGTAAAACTTAACTAAACTAAAGCTTTAATTCAGTTTTAAATCTATTCACTTTTAGTTATAGTTCAATTACTATCCGTTAGTTAAGTTAGTTTTTTTTTTTTTAGGTTACAATTTTTAGTTTAGATTTAGTTTATTCTAAAAAGTGAATGTAGTTTAAATTTTAGTTTTAGTTTTTAGTTTTGCCCAAAATTGCGGGAATCTGTTAACAGGATTGCGGTCACAATTTTCCTTTTGCACATCAAGCAACATTCATTCTCAGACAAAATATCAGAACAGGCAAAATTCATTATAAGAAGACTGTATACAAATTGACAATGGATTTTAGTGGTCTGACAGGCCTCCTCATCAATAATTTCCAAAGTTCCAAACGGAACTCCAACCATCGATCAATTCCTGGGATTATACGCAATATCATTTTCAAGGGATAAGATTATTAAAGGTCAAGCTATTTTTAGGTCCCCCACTTTTCAAAGGGGGAGCAAATTTATTGAATTATAAATATAAAATACAAATTATATATTTATACCTAAAGTTGCATGTTAATAGATTATTATGTATAATTGTCTTTACATATACTAAGATAAAGACTACAGTTAACAGATAGATATTATATATAATTGTCTTTACATATACTAAGATAAAGACTACAGTTAACAGATTGATATTATATATAATTGTCTTTACATATACTAAGATAAAGACTACAGCTAACAGATAGATATTATATATAATTGTCTTTACATATACTAAGATAAAGACTACAGTTAACAGATAGATATTATATATAATTGTCTTTACATATACTAAGATAAAGACTACAGTTAACAGATAGATATTATATATAATTGTCTTTACATATACTAAGATAAAGACTACAGCTAACAGATAGATATTATATATAATTGTCTTTACATATACTAAGATAAAGACTACAGTTAACAGATAGATATTATATATAATTGTCTTTACATATACTAAGATAAAGACTACAGTTAACAGATAGATATTATATATAATTGTCTTTACATATACTAAGATAAAGACTACAGTTAACAGATAGATATTATATATAATTGTCTTTACATATACTAAGATAAAGACTACAGTTAACAGATAGATATTATTTCCTTCTCATAGTCATTTAATTTAATTTTTTTTATTTATTTATTGCATAAAAGGTTTCCCCATTACAAGGAGTTGGCCTTATAGAATGTTTTTCAGACCTATCTATATATATAAAAATCACGTGTCTGTCTGTTTTTCTGTTTGTTTGTTCCTTATACAAATCCACACCGTTTGACCGATTTGGACCAAACTTGGCACACAGGTAGGTCTTGATACGGGAAATCTCCTAGGCTAGGTCAAAAAAATCTACCAGCTGTCTGTCTGTATGTTTGTGCCTTATACAAATCCAAACTCGGTACCGTCTCCACACCGTTCGTCCGATTTTGACTAAGCTCGGTACACATGTAGATCTTAATCTGAGGATTGTCGTAGGCTAAGTCAAAAACGTCTTATAGCTGCCTGTCTGTATGTTTGTCCCTTATACAAATCCACACCGTTCGTCCGATTTTGACGAAACTCGGTACACAGGTAGATCCTAATCTGGAGAGTGCCGTAAGCAAGGTCAAAAACCTCTACCAGCTGTCTGTCTGTACGTTTGTTCTTTATACAAATCCACACCGTTACACAGATTGTGATCAAACTGGGCACACAGGTTGGTCTTGATCAGGGGATTGTCATAGGCCAGGTCAAAAACGTCTACCAGCTGTTTTCTGTATATTTTTTTTTATTATTAAAAATCCTCACCGTTAGGCCGATTTTTACCAAACTTGGCATACATGTATGTCTTGATACGGGGGGGGGGGGCTATAGGTTATGTCAAAGTCGTCTAGGACTCACAGTTGGGAGGTCACGGGTTCGAAACAGTTACAGATTCGTGTTATTAGATTTTAATAATACTTATTTGGTTTTTAATTTATTTAGGCTTTTCTATATGCAAAAAGCAGGTGTAGCATGGCACGCCGGGTAACAGCTAGTGTTAATAATATATTCATAGACACAGACAGATAAACATATATTCTATTTACATAATTGAATAATAATACTATGAGAAATAATAAAGTTTAAACTAAAAATAAAAGAAAATAAATACATTTCTTACAAATTATTAAATTTGTACCAAATTCACATACCTTAACTCAATATGTAATATAATTACTATTTTTTTTTCTTTTTTTACGGCGCATCTACATCTAGGTCATTAGCGCCGACATCCAGGGTGTAGCGAGGAATTTTACCAGCGAGCCGTGGGATGATAAAATTCCTGCCGGAGGTTGGGAATCGAACCCACCATCTCCCGCTTATGAATCCAAGGCACTAGCCATTAGACCACGGGAGACCCCAATTACTATTATTATTATATTAATCATAAATTAATGACCCTCTCAATTTTAAGGATTTTTTTATGTAGTTATAAATGTGTATGTATTCAATTTTTGAGGCACTGTAGTCATTTGATTTAATAATACATTGCTAACATTTTTTTTTTACTATTACAGTATTTTTTCTTTTGTAGCAAACAATAACACAGGCACACAAAATAAAAAGGTGGTATTTTTTAAAGTCACCATACATATATTTTTATGTATTTTGACACGCTGAATCCAATCCGGAGTCCGTGTCACTCCAGCAATCAGGTTTAAGGAAATTCGAAGGTCTTTCTTATGAAGTAATTTAAGAAGAAATAACTAGAGCTTCCATGGTTTTGAGGGACGCAGAATTCGAATCCGAGGTCTGTTTCACCCCAATGGCGCAAGATCGCTTCAGATGTTATTTCAAGGAGAAATTTGTCTATTTTGCAAAAATTAGCTTTTCGCTACAGATTCACTTTTTGCAAAATAAACATATTTGCCCTTGAAATGACCTTGATTTTGCGCCTTAAAATGCATTCAGGTTCTTCATATTCTAGGAAAACAATGTTCATTATATAATAAAACAGCCCACTAAATTTCGTTTTAATGGGTTTAATAGTTTTTGCATAATAATTTTGTAAAGGACAAAAAAATTAACATTTTTCAAATTTTTGTAAAGTCCATTAAAAAAAAAACTAAGGCATCTAAGCTTTCAAAAACATTTTGAAAATCGGTCACTTTTAACTGGTGGCTTTTCTTTTTTGTAACAAAAAGCATTACCCCTAGCGGGGTCTTATCACCGCCACCGGGCCTCAACAGGGGCACGATAAACGAATTAATCTATATATATATAAATCACGCATCTGTCTGTTTATCTGTTTATTTATTTATTTGTTTGTTCCTTATACAAATCTACACCGTTTGACCGATATTGACCAAACTTGGCACACAGGTAGGTCTTGATACGAGAAATCTCCTAGGCTAGGTCAAAATAGTCAAATTTCAAAATTTGGTCAAAAGGTCAAAAGTTTTGTTCAAGAAAAATTGGCTACACTGAGCCATTCAGATTGTCTGGCCTCTGTCGGCTGTTAGATGAAGTGCTGTTGTGATGGTCTCTGCCGGCATCATTATTGAACTAAAACAAACTCACATCGTTTGACCGATTTTCGTAACTGGGTATAGACAACTAGGTATCAAGTAGATCTTGATACGGGGAGAGTCATAGACAGAAAGTAGGTGTAGCATGGCACACTGGGTAACAGCTAGTGCTCATTAAAAAACGCCGTTAGCGGATTTTTTGCCCTCTAAAAGCCAGCCATACTTCAAAGGCTTCAATAGTCACACAAGATGAGACAATCTGGTGTACGTCCGCGACTACGAGAATTTCCGCTCTAATTTCGTTCCTTGTTCGCGCAGTAGCGAGTTTTTGTCCCCCCTAAGCTGCCCCGAGCAATAAGGCTGAGAAAACGGACTTCCTGCCACGTGTGCTCGAGTCCACCCCAACATATGGTCCGGAGTCAGTAAGACTGGAGGGGAACTCTTTCTTCAGGGAGTGACGTACGTGCCTTCCTGGGTGTTTGCACTCTCAACAACAAGAGTGGGTTCTATTCAAGGGTCCACTTAAGCAGTTTGCACACAGCAAGCGGATAGAAATATTGGCGGAAAACCCCCGTTATTCTATACAACCACATATGTGCTTCTATTGTCCGCTAAAAGCTTATTACCTACTTATAATCCAATATCAAAAGTCCGACCTCGCAGGAACTGCGTCATCTTAGCGCGGTTCCGTTCATTCCCTAGTGTCATGAGCAAAGGAGTAGGAACAGTTAATGGTATGTTTTTATCTTTTGTGAAAATATAAAATGACATCTCAAAGAGAAGGAAGAATTTAAGACGCCACAACAAAATACAATGGGCAACACTATTACCTATACGTTTCTCATTTTCATATATAAATACTAATTTTACTATTAAATGTTATTAAAAAAAAAAAAAACAATTATAACGTTAAGTAAACAGCGACAGAACCCAGTTGAAAAGAATAATACTAACAATTTTGAAGATTTAAGCGCTTACACCCGAACCTATCTTTTTAAGAATTTAGTATGCTTTCGAATGGTCAACTTCCACTTACCACGATTTCCGAACCGTTTTCGAGATTAGAAAATCACAAAAATTGTCATGCCTGTTTATGCAATATTTTATTTCGAATACTTCCTTAACTCCAAACGGTCTGGGACAAGTTTCAACTGAATTAATCGTTTCAGAATACCCAAACTGAAAATCCAGACGGAGGGAGGGAGGAAACCACGCTAAAAAGAAAAAAATCAGCCCCTAGCTAGGGGCCAAAAGGCCCCAGAGTGGCAGATACTATAGACGTACTGATTCTTGACCATACGGCATACTAGGGGAGATAGTGTGGTCAGTACTAAGCTCCGGCCCGCCTGATTTTCCCCCTTTGCAGGTACCCATTAATAAATTAAGAAAAGGCTGTATTGGCCTAGAGACGGTTGGGACCCCGAATCCAAACCACAAACAAACACACCCGAAGATAAAAATCTTTAAAGCGCTTGAATTTGAATTCAGATCTTCCAGCATATTAGTCCAGTGCTCTACCACTGAGCTAATACTACTAATAATTAATACTAATACTAACTAAACTAGCACACGTATATACGCATACGCAACACATACATACACACACACCTGTGTGTATTATATATATAATATATATATATATATATATATATATATATTATATGTGTGTGTGTTCAATAATAGTTAATATTTAATTATTATTACACATATGATATCATGAGATATAGTAGCGCCTTTTTTAGGAATTCCACAACTAGGTCAACTGCTTTTATTATTTTGTAGGAAGAAGATTGGAGGGGAGGAGGTTTAAATATAGGAAGATAGCCAGCTAAATCCCCAATAGAAGGGGATTAATGATATAGCCCTTGTCCTGAGGATTAGCCGCTGCTCAGAATTTCAGCAGGATTTCATCATCGACACAACCTGTTGAGTCTTTGTACTATCCATCAACAACAGTTGCTCAATTTAGGAGAACTAATTTCAAGGGATACTGGGACAATTTAGCAGCTGCAATAAGCTCTTAGGAGGAATTAAAATCTATAGATCATAACGCCAACGCTGGATTTTGAGTAAGAACCTGTAGGCACTTGAATCTGTAGATCATAACGCCAAACGCTGGATTTTGAGTAGAAGAACCTGTAGGCACTTGAATCTCTCTGATTTTGGTATAATTTTTTAAGTATTTTTTTTTTTTCAGTCGAATGATACCACTAATAATTCGATAGAATATTCAATCGCATTTAGACAAACATTTTTTTATATCTAATTACATGTCGGAATCTGCTGTAATATTGCGTTTCCACTTCTAGTTCTGATACGTATTCACGCCATGTAGACATTCAAAGTTTTAAGAGAAGAGTAAGGCAATATTTTATAGCACTTGCTCTATTGCTGAAAAATTGGTAAAACTCAGAAAGCCCCATGGATATCTGTAGGTTTTATTCGAAAATTCTTTTTTGCCAAAGTGTTCCATAAATATATATATATATATATATTTATATATATATATATAATCATTAATCAGTCCGTAACAGGCCACGCGGGCCCTTAGGGGCAGATACTATAGAGGTATCTATATCATGATCATACGGCACACTAGAAGATAGTATGGTCTGCTATGATAACTATGCTCCGACCGCCTGATTTCTGTTTCGACTAGCTAGAGTCCTTAGCAAGGTACCCATTAATAAATGATTTAAAGGCTGGCTTGGCCTAGCGACGGCCAATTGATGAACGAAGAAACTAGAAGAAAAAATCTTTAATTCTTGCCCGGATTGAAACTCAGGTACTCCAGGATATTAGTCCACTGCGCTAACCTCGCCCCGTATACATATATATATATATATATATATATATATATATATATATATATATATATATATATGTATACATATATATATTCTATGCAACAAGGGAAGTAGATAGAGCAGTCAGTCGTATTAAAAAGAAAAAACAAAAAGAAATTGTTGAGACACAAAAAGAAGGACTGGGTCACAGAGTATCGCTGCCATACGTCCGAGGGATAAGTGAGAAGATAGGCAGACTGTTCATAAGTCGAGGAGTAGACGTCACTTTTCGACCTTTGGATAAAATAGGCGACTGGCTAGGATCGGCAAAAGATAAACAGAGGCTGTACGACAAAGGCGTTTATCTTCTCCCTTGCGACTGTGGGACAGTCTACGTAGGACAGACGTGGAAGAAAGTAGCCACTAGAATAGGCCATCATTGCGCTGACTATCGTCTGAGACGCACAAAAACGTCTGCCGTTGCAAGACATGGTGAAGAATGTCCCGGGCAAATGCTTTTTGACGAAGCCAGAGTCTTAGCCAAAGAAGACAATCGTCAAAGAAGGCTAGTAAGAGAGGCTGTGGAAATATTCAAGCAACCTAAGACTCTGAACAGAGATGAAGGTGTCATTCTACAGCCTACATGGAAACCCGTTCTCAGAACTATTGAAGGAAGCCATAGGAAAATACAAGCAAGCGCAAAGAAGCAAGACGTAGAACAGTCTCAAAGCAGTCCGGCTCTACGCTGTGTCAACAGGCCTCGGTACAACAATGCACACCTGAAACTTGCCATATGGCAATATGATCAATCGAACATATAGGTTATTAAAAAATAACAAGTATACAAAAAAATTTAAAGACATAGACCGTCTGAAGAAGCAGAATGTGATTTCTGCGAAATATTACGCAAATAAATTGACCGCTGGAGAATGCCGTATTAACAAAAATATATATATATATATATATATATATATATATATATATATATATATTTGTGTTAATACGGCATTATAATATATATAATATATATATATATATATTTGTGTTATATATATATATTTGTGTCAATAGATATTGACTCGCTAGGCATAATGAGCCAACATATTTATGGTCACTAACGGACATCATTCCTTTTTTTTTATATATATGCAACAAACGTCGTTCCTTAGACTCCGCTGTCTCTAATGTTTTTGTTGTTTTTTTTTTTGTTTTTTTTGTTTTGTTTTTTTTTTTATTAGAAGAACAATTTGTATTGTTTGGCGCGTCTAATGGCCACGAACTTTTGGAAAAAAAAACAAAAAAAAAACAGAACAAATAACAAGATCAAGAAATAAATGAATGCCTCCAGGAATGATGAGCATGCTGTGTCTCCAGCAACCCAATAAAGTTGGGCAGCCCACTTTATTATTTCATTAAATAAAGTTTTCTTGTTCTATATATATATATATATATATATATATATATATATATATATATATAATATAAACATGTACACACACACACATACATACATATGTGGTATTGCTTCATCTGAGATTGTGAGAAGATTGCCTTTGAGAGAGTATTATTGGTTGTTGAAGTGTCCTCATCTCCCCTATGTAGATGTTCTCTCCTCAAGTACATACGGCACTCTAGTAATCCTGCCCTACCCTAATATCTACCACTCGACTACCGCCCTCGCCTCGAGCAACAGACGGCGAAGGACTGTCTTAATCTGAAGGGGTGGGTGATGGCTGCTTCGGGAGTAGGGGAAGGCTCATGTATGGAACCACTAATGGATCAAGGGTACCAGATGAAAACCTGAATGTAGAAAATCACAGGACTCAACAGTGAACAAACAGATATAGCTGACTATGTGTGTGTGTATATATATATATATATATATATATATATATATATATATATATATATATATATATATATATATATGCTAACTGGACATGGAACGATAAACACATACTTACACAAATATAACTAACAACTCGGCATGCCCTTGCAACATCAGAACACCACAACACACAGCACCTTATATACAAATGTAAGTTACTCATAGAAGAGAGAAAAACAATTCAAAAGAATATAAAAAACTATTCAAGCTTCAGAGAGTTTTGTAAGAGAGCCTGCCTTACTCTAAAGACGATCGATCCCTCCAAAAACGATTGAAATAACAAAAAAATGTAAACAAAAAAAAAATTAAATAATTATACAAGTATATAAAATTATATTTATTTTATGTATATTTATTTTCTAGGAATTTAATTCTAGTTATTAACTATTTAATGTTAAATCATTAATGTACTATATCTAAAACAAATTATGACAAAATTATATAAAAAAAATGTCATATACATTGTGTATTGGAACGTGTAGCACAAAATAAACGGCCTTTATATATATATATATATATATATATAAATATATATATATATATATATATATATATACATTTTATATATAATTTTATATATATATATATATATATATATATATATATATATATATATATATATATACATACGTATACATATATATGCCCGAGCTTCTTCATGGCAGATATGTGGTTTTTTTATTGCTAACTAGCCGTTACCCGGCGTGCCATGCTACACCTACTTTCTGCATATAGAAAAGCCTAAATAAATTAGAAACCACATAAGTATTATTAAAATCTAATAACACGAATCTGTAACTGTTATGAACCCGTGGCCTCCCAACTGTGAGTCCTAGACGACTTTAACCTAACCTATAACACGCCCCGTATCAAGACTTACATGTGTACCGAGTTTAGTCAAAATCGGACGAACGGTGTGGATTTGTATAAGGGACAAACATACAGACAGACAGCTGGTAGATTTTTTTGACCTAGCCTAGGAGATTTCTCGTATCAAGACCTACCATTATTCCAAGTTTCGTCAAAATCGGTCAAACGGTGTAGATTTGTATAAGGAACAAACAAACAGAAAAACAGACAGACACGTGATTTTTATATATGTAGATATATCATCAAAATTAACACTACTGTATAATTTTTTGCAGTTTATTATATCAATGTTCCCGTCATACTATATTATAAAATTGTGACCCTTTTTTCCTTCAATATATTATTTGAATAGGCGGAAGGTCATGCTTATATAAAACTCGCCAACTTCACATTATATGCTTTAGTCTATGCTCTACATGTTTCGCGTCCCTTGACGCCTCTTCAGGAGCAACTTTATTACATATACATAAATTTATCCTTAGCTACGGAAGACCTACCACAGGTAGGGACAAGTCCATAGTGTTCAGTATCACTTTCTATGATTATTTTAAAATTTATTAATATAATTCCAGGACTTTGGGAGGGAAAGGGCGAATCACGAATTCCGGATGTTGGAAAATCGAAGTCAAAGTTCTAGAAGTGCTTGAGGATAGCGTATGCAATGTAAATTCAATGCCTTAATTTTGATTTATACGAGTGATTTTTGGGTAAAACAATACTAGGAGGGGACTTTCAGAACTGGGATTCACCCATCGGAATCGTTGAATGTTTCATAGATGATGGTGCTATTCACTTTAACTTGAAACTGTGAGAGAACTAAAGGCTAACCAGAGAAACAAGGCGAAGTATCGTCTTAACTACATTTTTCTGATTCTCCCAAGTTCCCGAATTGTAATTAACTGTATAATTTGGTCATGATTTTCTTCCAACTGTATCTGTATAGGTTTAATCCTGTAAACAAATCAATTTAAAAAATAAAATAAAATAATAAAACAAGTAAGGTATCTGGATGTTTTCGTTGAGAGCTACAACTTAGGTCCCTTGCGATTTGCGATATCTCTAACGGTTTAAAAGATCATGATGATTAGATAGTTAGCCGTCGAGGTGATAAGTAAAGATGGAATGGTTGGGATTCGGCTAAGGAAACCTCAATATGATTTTGTTTTAAAAAAATCTATATTTCGGACGTTTCGGCTACTCATTGGTAGCCTTCGTCAGCTAAAATGACAAAAAAAAGAAATTAATACAAAAACAAAAAACATTATAATTGTGATAGGTAACAGAACTATAGATACAATTAACTTATAAAAGAACATATCGTCTTAAATTCATAGAATGAGTAGAATGAAAAAGTAAATAGGTACAATAATTGATTTTAATAGTAATTAGTAACATTAATTGATTTTACAAAGAAATAAGAAACTACATACCAATGACAAATATAGTAGCTAATAGTAACATTAATTAATTTTACAAAGAAAATAAGATACTACATACCAATGGAAATGCCGAGCGGCAGAGGAAGACGAAGGTAGGCAATTAAGTAACCATTGTCTAAGGAAAAAGGAATCTACTGGAGTATATGTAGCTGAAAACAGCAGTTGGTGGGAGAAATGTCGGTAAGGATCAAAAGGCATGTTTATGACAGGAAAGGAGAAAGAGGTGTTAATGGAAGGATACACAAGGGGCAGGGGAAAATACTAGGTGGGAGGTCGGGAGAGTATTTGGAAAATATTAGCGTACATAGGAGAAATGCCTTGTTGGTCAGTTTTGTAGTTTATATTGTTTTTGTTTAAGTTTATGTGTACACATTCCGAGATCTGTAGTCTTTTTTTGTTTCGTTGTGTAGAAAGAATTTTCGTGTCGTCGAAGTTAAAAGTGTGTTTTTGTGTAATGGCGTGTTTTGCAAGTGCAGATTTATCTATTTCTTTATTAGTGATGGTTAGTTTATGTTGTGTAAGACGTGAGTGAATGTCATTTATGGTTTCTCCTATGTATACACCATTACAGGAAGGGGTTTGGCAAGGGACTTGGTAAACACAACGGGTGGTTTGTTCAAAAGGGATTGGATCTTTGAGTTTGGTGTAGAGGGTTTTGAGTTTGTTGGTAGTTTTCAAACCAAAATTTAGGGAAGGGTAGGATTTTTTTATTGTCTTTGTAAGTTTATCAGTCAGTCCAGGTGTAAATGGTAGAGATCGGAACATTTGGGAACTGGGAGTTAGGGAAGAATTGGGAGAGACAGTGTTGGAAGGTTGGGATTTTACTTTTTTGACAAGGGATTTTATGAGGTTGGAAAGAAATTGGTTGCGTGCCAATATATCTGAGGCGATAGGTTTAAAAGATATTTTCGAATTTCGCTGATCTGTTTCTTTAAGATTTGTGTTCAAATTTCTGATGCCCAAATAATTCTCTCTCTGGATACTAAAATTCCGTCCGTGTAGCAATATCAAGCAATATACCAGTGTTGATTGTTAGAGGCTTGGCGGTATAAAATCTCTCATAAATCGCCTTCAATTCGCCGAATGCTATTTTGCATAACACCATACTGCCTAATAGATTGAAGGCAAACCCGCAATACTCCGTACCGTTGCAGTTTTTTTTAAAGGATTATTCGCTCTTTTGAGGGGCATTTTAGTTATTATATGTGCTAGCAACATCCTTTATCCAAGTAGAGATTCGATCCCCATATAATATGTGCTAACCGACTGAGGATGTACCGGGTGCCTCAAAATAAATTTAGGGGGTATAATGAGTAATCATCTATATTATATTAAACATGATGATGATTAGATAGTTAGCCGTCGAGGTGATAAGTACAGATGGAATGGTTGGGATTCGGCTAAATAAACCTCAATATGATTTTGTTTTAAAAAAATCTATATTTCGGACGTTTCGGCTACTCATTGGTAGCCTTCGTCAGCTAAAATGACAAAAAAAAAGAAATTAATACAGAAACAATCAAGAAAAATTTATAATTGTGATAGGTAACAGAACTATAGATACAGTTTAACTTATAACAGAACATATCGTCTTAAAATTCTTAGAATGAGTAGAATGAAAAAGAAAATAGGTACAGTAATTGATTTTAATAGTAATTAGTAACATTAATTGATTTTACAAAGAAATAAGAGAACTATATACCAATGACAAATATAGTAGCTAATAGTAACATTAATTAATTTTACAAAGAAATAAGATACTACATACCAATGGAAATGCCGAGGGGCAGAGGAAGACCAAGGTTGGCAATTAGGTAACCATTGTGAAAGTGTCTAAGGAAAAAAGGAATCTGCAAGGGGTATATGTAACTGGAAACAGCAAGAGGTGGGGGAAAACGGGCGGTAGGATCAAACAGATGTTTATGACATTTTATGACAGGAAAGGAGAAAAAGGTGTTAATGGAAGGATACCCAAGGGGCAAGGTAAAAATCTAGGTAGGTGGTCGGGCGAGTATTTGGAAAATATTAGCGTACATAGGAGAAATGCCTTGTTGGTCAGTTTTGTAATTTATATTGTTTTTGTTTAAGTTTATGTGTACACATTCCGAGATCTGTAGTCTTTTTTTGTTACGTTGTGTAGAAAGAATTTTCGTTTCGTCGAAGTTAAAAGTGTGTTTTTGTGTAATGGCATGTTTTGCAAGTGCAGATTTATCTATTTCTTTATTAGTGATGGTTCGTTTATGTTGTGTAAGACGTGAGTGAATGTCATTTATGGTTTCTCCTATGTATACACCATTACAGGAAGGGGTTTGGCAAGGGACTTGGTAAACACATCGGGTTGTATGTTCAAAAGGGATGGAATCTTTGAGTTTGGTGTAGAGGGTTTTGAGTTTGTTGGTAGTTTTCAAACCAAAGTTTAGGGAAGGGTAGGATTTTTTAATTGTCTTTGTAAGTTTATCAGTCAGTCCAGGTGTAAATGGTAGAGATCGGAACATTTGGGAACTGGGAGTTAGGGAAGAATTGGGAGAGATAGTGCTGGAAGGTTGGGATTTTACTTTTTTAACAAGGGATTTTATGAGGTTGGGGGGAAATTGGTTGCGTGCCAATATATCTGAGGCGATATTAATATTTTTATTGTGGAAGGAAGCATGGGATAGGGAGAGGACTCGGCGAAGGAGATTTCTGGCTACATTAATCTTGAGGTGGTAAGGATGGGATGAATGAAAATTAAGTAACCGTCCCGAGTATGTGGGTTTTGTGTACCAGTCAGTAATAATAGTACCGTCAGTCTGTCTAATTAGTAAGATGTCCAAGTATGGGAGCTGTCTGTCCTGTTCTATTTCGACTGTAAATTGAAGCCTAGGGTGAAAGGAATTGAAACAGGTAAGAATGTCTGTTAGTCTGTTTGGGTTAATCATCAGCAAAAGATCGTCTACGTATTTGCAGATGAATGAGATGTCATGGGGAAACTGTGGGACGAGGGAGTTGAGAAGATCGTTGAGAAGGATTGAGGATAAATCGGGTGCAAGACAGTTGCCCATGGCTAGACCTTCAATTTGTTTATAGAATTTCCCATCATATTTAAAAAAACCGCTGTTAACACAAAGTTTTAGACTTTCTATAAACAGATCAAAGGATAGAGGGCTATGGAGGTGGAGGGTGGGCCAATGGTTTTCGATAATTTCTAGCGTTTTGGCTAGTGGGACGTTAGTGAATAAGGATGTGGCATCAATGGAAACTAAAATGTGGCCGTGGGGAATGGTTAGGTTGGATAATTTAGAAATTAGGTCAAAAGAATTTTTTATATCATAGGGATTATTATGGCTAAGTATTTGTAATGAGGGAAGAAGAAATTTACTGAGGCTGGAAGAGGGAGAATCTATATTGGCAATGATGGGACGAAGGGGATTACCAGGTTTGTGGATTTTGGGGAGGCCATAGGCACGCGGTGGGAGGGAATTGTGGGAAATTAAGAAGGTCTTAGTGGATTTGTCGATTTCGTTAGAGTTAAAAAGTTTGTGAATGTGTTCGTTGAATTTTCGTTCTTGTATTTTCGTAATGTCCTTAGGAATGGGTAAGTATGTATTGGTGTCGTTGAATAAGTTGGTCATTTTTTCGTTGTATTCTGTTCTGTCCATGATGACGGTCGTGTTTCCCTTGTCGGATTTAGTACATATTATATGTTGTTCATGTGTCCGTAAGAAAGTTTTGGTGTGTTTTAGGTCTTTGTAAAATTCAGTGGAAAGGTGGGAGTAGCTGGGAGAAGGAATTTGTAAGAAATTGGTGATGCTATTAACTACTTTAGAGCGGGTTTGGTCTTCCTCTTTACAAGGAACGGTTTGTAGTATGTATTCTACATCGGTAATTATTTTGGGACGTTGACCGAGGAGATGTTTTTTACCCAGTTTTCGTCACCGATGGGGCGGTGAACGTGATTCTGGCGAGTTTTATTAAATTTTTGGAAAAGATTCATTTTTAACTTCGATTTTAAACTATTACAAATGTTTGAAATAAAGTTTGATATGTCATTAAACAGGTCCTGGTCAACTAAAACACATTAGAACCTCAACCAACCATATCAACCCGTGCGACCTGAACTCCCCTGTTCAAAAACAACTTGCAACAGCGAAACTCCATTTCCAGAAAAAATTACTCAATATAGAAATAGCCAATTTAAACTGTGAAATTAAAAATTTAGAAACATTGTTAGAGTCACACTTTAATATCTTAAGAGGGTTAGTTGACCAGGACCTGTTTAATGACATATCAAACTTTATTTCAAACATTTGTAATAGTTTAAAATCGAAGTTAAAAATGAATCTTTTCCAAAAATTTAATAAAACTCGCCAGAATCACGTTCACCGCCCCATCGGTGACGAAAACTGGGTAAAAAACATCTCCTCGGTCAACGTCCCCCCTCAGGTTAACAACATACTTTGTTTAGGAGAAAAATTTTCTTTACCTCCTACACCAGGTATTGTTGTTCCCAAAATAATTACCGATGTAGAATACATACTACAAACCGTTCCTTGTAAAGAGGAAGACCAAACCCGCTCTAAAGTAGTTAATAGCATCACCAATTTCTTACAAATTCCTTCTCCCAGCTACTCCCACCTTTCCACTGAATTTTACAAAGACCTAAAACACACCAAAACTTTCTTACGGACACATGAACAACATATAATATGTACTAAATCCGACAAGGGAAACACGACCGTCATCATGGACAGAACAGAATACAACGAAAAAATGACCAACTTATTCAACGACACCAATACATACTTACCCATTCCTAAGGACATTACGAAAATACAAGAACGAAAATTCAACGAACACATTCACAAACTTTTTAACTCTAACGAAATCGACAAATCCACTAAGACCTTCTTAATTTCCCACAATTCCCTCCCACCGCGTGCCTATGGCCTCCCCAAAATCCACAAACCTGGTAATCCCCTTCGTCCCATCATTGCCAATATAGATTCTCCCTCTTCCAGCCTCAGTAAATTTCTTCTTCCCTCATTACAAATACTTAGCCATAATAATCCCTATGATATAAAAAATTCTTTTGACCTAATTTCTAAATTATCCAACCTAACCATTCCCCACGGCCACATTTTAGTTTCCATTGATGCCACATCCTTATTCACTAACGTCCCACTAGCCAAAACGCTAGAAATTATCGAAAACCATTGGCCCACCCTCCACCTCCATAGCCCTCTATCCTTTGATCTGTTTATAGAAAGTCTAAAACTTTGTGTTAACAGCGGTTTTTTTAAATATGATGGGAAATTCTATAAACAAATTGAAGGTCTAGCCATGGGCAACTGTCTTGCACCCGATTTATCCTCAATCCTTCTCAACGATCTTCTCAACTCCCTCGTCCCACAGTTTCCCCATGACATCTCATTCATCTGCAAATACGTAGACGATCTTTTGCTGATGATTAACCCAAACAGACTAACAGACATTCTTACCTGTTTCAATTCCTTTCACCCTAGGCTTCAATTTACAGTCGAAATAGAACAGGACAGACAGCTCCCATACTTGGACATCTTACTAATTAGACAGACTGACGGTACTATTATTACTGACTGGTACACAAAACCCACATACTCGGGACGGTTACTTAATTTTCATTCATCCCATCCTTACCACCTCAAGATTAATGTAGCCAGAAATCTCCTTCGCCGAGTCCTCTCCCTATCCCATGCTTCCTTCCACAATAAAAATATTAATATCGCCTCAGATATATTGGCACGCAACCAATTTCCCCCCAACCTCATAAAATCCCTTGTTAAAAAAGTAAAATCCCAACCTTCCAGCACTATCTCTCCCAATTCTTCCCTAACTCCCAGTTCCCAAATGTTCCGATCTCTACCATTTACACCTGGACTGACTGATAAACTTACAAAGACAATTAAAAAATCCTACCCTTCCCTAAACTTTGGTTTGAAAACTACCAACAAACTCAAAACCCTCTACACCAAACTCAAAGATCCCATCCCTTTTGAACATACAACCCGATGTGTTTACCAAGTCCCTTGCCAAACCCCTTCCTGTAATGGTGTATACATAGGAGAAACCATAAATGACATTCACTCACGTCTTACACAACATAAACGAACCATCACTAATAAAGAAATAGATAAATCTGCACTTGCAAAACATGCCATTACACAAAAACACACTTTTAACTTCGACGAAACGAAAATTCTTTCTACACAACGTAACAAAAAAAGACTACAGATCTCGGAATGTGTACACATAAACTTAAACAAAAACAATATAAATTACAAAACTGACCAACAAGGCATTTCTCCTATGTACGCTAATATTTTCCAAATACTCGCCCGACCACCTACCTAGATTTTTACCTTGCCCCTTGGGTATCCTTCCATTAACACCTTTTTCTCCTTTCCTGTCATAAAATGTCATAAACATCTGTTTGATCCTACCGCCCGTTTTCCCCCACCTCTTGCTGTTTCCAGTTACATATACCCCTTGCAGATTCCTTTTTTCCTTAGACACTTTCACAATGGTTACCTAATTGCCAACCTTGGTCTTCCTCTGCCCCTCGGCATTTCCATTGGTATGTAGTATCTTATTTCTTTGTAAAATTAATTAATGTTACTATTAGCTACTATATTTGTCATTGGTATATAGTTCTCTTATTTCTTTGTAAAATCAATTAATGTTACTAATTACTATTAAAATCAATTACTGTACCTATTTTCTTTTTCATTCTACTCATTCTAAGAATTTTAAGACGATATGTTCTGTTATAAGTTAAACTGTATCTATAGTTCTGTTACCTATCACAATTATAAATTTTTCTTGATTGTTTCTGTATTAATTTCTTTTTTTTGTCATTTTAGCTGACGAAGGCTACCAATGAGTAGCCGAAACGTCCGAAATATAGATTTTTTTAAAACAAAATCATATTGAGGTTTATTTAGCCGAATCCCAACCATTCCATCTGTACTTATTAAACATGATGTTATAAATGGTGGTAAATTAAAGAACAACTACTAATCTTTCTTGTGGATATCGGCAGAAAGAGTGCAACTATGCACTGGTGCCAAAAAACATTGTACGTTAAGCGTAATAAATATTATAAATTGTTAAAAACCCGATATTCTTTTTGAAACAATGGGTAATTTAGACGTCAGAAGAAAATTACTTAGTACATCATGAAATTAGCAACCATCCACTTGGATTTTTTTTTACGATGCAGCAGGAATAAATGTAACATAGGAAATTTCATAAGCACAGATTAAAAGAAGTTCATATATTACAATTAATATCAGACCGATTTTTATTATTTTAATAGTTTTATCATTAGTTTTTGGTGTTTTATAGTGATTTTCCAGGCAAGGGAACCATTATTTTGACTGTTAGCTGCGTATAGTAAATTTGGGTCGATGGGGGTTTACCCCATGCGAAAATATTCATCCGTTCGTTTGTAATTGAAAAATTGTTTATATATCCATATGTGTGTGTGTATATACACACACACACACATATATATGTATATATATATATTTATATATATATATATATATATATATATATATATATATATATAGGTACACATGGTCTTTGTGGCAGGTCATTTCTAGGGAGGGAACCGTCAGTACGAAGAGAATTATGAAAGCTGGTGTACCGCAGGGTGCCTTTCTCAGCCCATTGCTATATTTCTTGTACTGCAGTAATAAGCCTCAAACAGATAACTCAGCCCACAAGACCTACGTAGACGCCACATCCGTCATCCCGAAGAGCACCACTCTCAACGAAGCGATTCATTACTTGCTAGAAGCGGAAGATGAGTTATTCTGGTTCCAAAATATGCAACGAATCACGGATACGTGCAATTAGCAGGTATATATCTTCATGTAAAGTTCATCACCTAGAAAATTCAAAAATGTAGACCTACCACAGCTTAAAATCGGAAATCACTCAATTCTCTGGACTCCAAAGGACCAGAGAACACGCTGTCTAGAAATACAGTTTACCACAATATTATCTTGGCGACACCACATTCGAACTACAAGAAACTCACGTACTACAAAATCTAAATTTATCATTAAATAATTGTGGGTTAATCCATTTTTCACTTCATATGGAAATGCTAATGCGAAAATACCATCGAACCTTTCTGGCCTCGAGCAGTTTTGTCTTTTATCGACTGGGACAAAAATAAATATCTTGCGTGGAACAAAAACATTACCTGGATATTTTAAATTTATAAATGTTAACATTTTTATTTTCTTGACAAATTAATTAGATTAGCATTTGAACTTCAATATCCAACAGTTTTTACTTGCTGAACTACGTTTTATTAAAGAAACATTTCACTTCATTGACGTTATTTGTTAACTAGCCGTGCCCGCGATTTCGTCCGCGTGGAACACTGACTTCAGGTAGCATTTTTTTGGAAATATCCAACTTTGGATTATAAATGCCATTGTTTGTGTATTTAAAAAAATAATCTATTTTAAAGTAATGCTTCTCTATACACGATATTAGACGTATAGCCGTCAGGGTTCATAGCAGGCTGTTTAGATTGCAAAAACGTGACAGAACCACATAATGCTGACCGTGCGAAAAACAGCTAATACTTAGATCCACACCCACAAATTTTAGCGACTGACCTTGGGTTTTGTTAATTATCAACGCGAAACACAACAAGGATCACTGGAAGCTGGACAGATATTTTAATACACATAGATAGAGGATATAGAAGAAAGAATATATAGATATTATAATACACATAGATAGAGGATACAGAAGAAAGAATATATAGATATGGATAATTATCAAATGTTCGGTAACGCTTTTATTTATGAACCAATTGACATGAAACGAACAGTAAATGTTAAGTGAAGCTTTCCAAAATTTATTAGCAAAAACTGCATCTAAATCGGATAAACTGTTTTAGAGATTAGCGTGCACAAACGCACAGACTAAGTGGGAAAAAACCACTAACAGTCATTGTTTTGGGTGCTATTGCGTTGGTAAAGACACCCAATATTATTGTTCCTTTTAAATTTTTATTGTATGTATAGATAAGTTAAAATATACCAGGAAACTGCCTTGTTTATTGGACCATCTGGCCAGCAATCAGTTTTCTGCGCCCAACACGAAGGCGACACATTTTTAGGGCAAATGCTAAGCTTTGCAAGTGGGAGGACTGGTCGCAGGTACCTTGAAGAGGACCACGTGGGCTGTTAGCGTAGGAAGTTTGTGGAAGCTGTAGGCGGAAATCTTGAATGAAACTTTCTATTAACGAAACTCAGCCTGTTCCATGAATGGAGAGACAGCTGCTAGTATTTGCCAAGTCACTAGATCCCATTCATGAATACATTATATCAAACTAGAACTTGTTAAATGCTTATTTTGAGATTCACTCCACATGATAGAATTTTTAAAATTGACATAAAATGTTCTTCAATTATAACTACAAGCAAATTCTTATTCAGTCGAATTCACCCGTAGAATCTATTCACCGAACCATTATCATTTTGTATAAATAAAACCAGTTTCAAGGCTAAGTGTAGAATGTACATCGTATTACACACATTGCCTAGGTATTCTATAGAATGCCTGAGTGGTTTAGGCAAAGTGTAGAATGTACATCGTATTACACGCATTGCCTAGGTATTCTATAGAATGCCTGAGTGGTTTAGGCAAAGTGTAGAATGTACATCGTATTACACACATTGCCTAGGTATTCTATAGAATGCCTGAGAGGTTTAGGCAAAGTGTAGAATGTACATCGTATTACACACATTGCCTAGGCATTCTATAGAATGCCTGAGTGGTTTAGGCAAAGTGTAGAATGTACATCGTATTACACACATTGCCTAGGCATTCTATAGAATGCCTGAGTGGTTTAGGCAAAGTGTAGAATGTACATCGTATTACACGCATTGCCTAGGTATTCTATAGAATGCCTGAGTGGTTTAGGCAAAGTGTAGAATGTACATCGTATTACACGCATTGCCTAGGTATTCTATAGAATGCCTGAGTGGTTTAGGCAAAGTGTAGAATGTACATCGTATTACACGCATTGCCTAGGTATTCTATAGAATGCCTGAGTGGTTTAGGCAAAGTGTAGAATGTACATCGTATTACACGCATTGCCTAGGTATTCTATAGAATGCCTGAGTGGTTTAGGCAAAGTGTAGAATGTACATCGTATTACACACATTGCCTAGGTATTCTATAGAATGCCTGAGTGGTTTAGGCAAAGTGTAGAATGTACATCGTATTACACACATTGCCTAGGTATTCTATAGAATGCCTGAGTGGTTTAGGCAAAGTGTAGAATGTACCTCGTATTACGCACATTGCCTAGGTATTCTATAGAATGCCTGAGTGGTTTAGGCAAAGTGTAGAATGTACATCGTATTACACACATTGCCTAGGCATTCTATAGAATGCCTGAGTGGTTTAGGCAAAGTGTAGAATGTACATCGTATTACACACATTGCCTAGGCATTCTATAGAATGCCTGAGTGGTTTAGGCAAAGTGTAGAATGTACATCGTATTACACACATTGCCTAGGTATTCTATAGAATGCCTGAGTGGTTTAGGCAAAGTGTAGAATGTACATCGTATTACACACATTGCCTAGGTATTCTATAGAATGCCTGAGAGGTTTAGGCAAAGTGTAGAATGTACATCGTATTACACACATTGCCTAGGCATTCTATAGAATGCCTGAGTGGTTTAGGCAAAGTGTAGAATGTACATCGTATTACACGCATTGCCTAGGTATTCTATAGAATGCCTGAGTGGTTTAGGCAAAGTGAAGAATGTACATCGTATTACACGCATTGCCTAGGTATTCTATAGAATGCCTGAGTGGTTTAGGCAAAGTGTAGAATGTACATCGTATTACACGCATTGCCTAGGCATTCTATAGAATGCCTGAGTGGTTTAGGCAAAGTGTAGAATGTACATCGTATTACACACATTGCCTAGGTATTCTATAGAATGCCTGAGTGGTTTAGGCAAAGTGTAGAATGTACATCGTATTACACGCATTGCCTAGGTATTCTATAGAATGCCTGAGTGGTTTAGGCAAAGTGTAGAATGTACATCGTATTACACGCATTGCCTAGGTATTCTATAGAATGCCTGAGTGGTTTAGGCAAAGTGTAGAATGTACATCGTATTACACACATTGCCTAGGTATTCTATAGAATGCCTGAGTGGTTTAGGCAAAGTGTAGAATGTACATCGTATTACACACATTGCCTAGGTATTCTATAGAATGCCTGAGTGGTTTAGGCAAAGTGTAGAATGTACATCGTATTACACACATTGCCTAGGTATTCTATAGAATGCCTGAGTGGTTTAGGCAAAGTGTAGAATGTACATCGTATTACACACATTGCCTAGGTATTCTATAGAATGCCTGAGTGGTTTAGGCAAAGTGTAAAATGTACATCGTATTACACGCATTGCCTAGGCATTCTATAGAATGCCTGAGTGGTTTAGGCAAAGTGTAGAATGTACATCGTATTACACGCATTGCCTAGGTATTCTATAGAATGCCTGAGTGGTTTAGGCAAAGTGTAGAATGTACATCGTATTACACGCATTGCCTAGGTATTCTATAGAATGCCTGAGTGGTTTAGGCAAAGTGTAGAATGTACATCGTATTACACACATTGCCTAGGTATTCTATAGAATGCCAGAGTGGTTTAGGCAAAGTGTAGAATGTACATCGTATTACACACATTGCCTAGGCATTCTATAGAATGCCTGAGAGGTTTAGGCAAAGTGTAGAATGTACATCGTATTACACACATTGTCTAGGTATTCTATAGAATGCCTGAGTGGTTTAGGCAAAGTGTAGAATGTACATCGTATTACACACATTGCCTAGGTATTCTATAGAATGCCTATTGCTTATTTGGCACTGTATTAAATTAAAAAGGTTTCGAGTATACTACATACACTTTACTTAGATACTTGAAAGAAATGACAACAAATAGAATTTGAGTTTTCAGAATCAATGCAAATCAGTAAAATAAAGAGTCCTCAGCACCGATGTTCTTCAACGTTTGCACTATAAAGTATTTTGATGCACTAAACACGAATCCATTAAAAAAAAATGCTCTCAACTAGGCGTAGGAAAGAAGTTATTAAGCACTAAAGTTCACTGTTATGGAGAAAGAAAGAACACTTTATTAAAATTATTAAAGTGTGGCTGCCCAAATTAATGGGGTTGCTAGCGACACAGCTCTACAATCAATCCAGAGATAAGTGTATAGATGAGATCTCCTGGTTTCATGCAATGTCTGGGATACGTCGAGGATTCGCAAGTTGTAGTCATGATATCTTCCTAACCGTGAATGGGCTACTTGGCAAATGGTTCTGCATTATCTTTCTTCATTTTGTTCGTTATTAACCGTAAATATGTCGACTAATTATCCCAAGGGAGTCAACTAATATTTGTTCGGCTAAGAACGAGAGGCTATTAATATCGAGGCCGAGCTCCTGTAAGAATATGCTCGTATCCTTTGGTATGGTTCCTCGAGCTCCGAACTATAACCCTTTGACAAGGAATTTTCTTTTTCCGAATTGTTCTTGGAACTTTTCAGAGAAGTATGTTAAGCATTTCTAGTAGATCGATCTTTTTTAATCGATAAAAGATGGCGTAAACAGCGTATCCTTAATGAAGAAGTATAATTAAAATTTAGTCTCACCTGTCGTAGGTGACCTGTGGTAAGCTGTCGCTTTTGGGCATACGTGCTATGCGTTTCCGCTCGCTACGCTGGCTCAAGAAGATATCAAAACCCTAGTCAATCCAACTCGCAGAATTTAATAGAATTCTATTAATTTCTGCGAGTTGGATAGACTAGGGTTTTGATATCTTCTTGAGCGAGCGGAAACGCATAGCACGTATGCCCAAAAGTCGTCCTAGGCATTCTTCTAATTCTCCTAGACATCATCTGACGCGATATTCATGGATATAAATCCACAATCGCACCGCCGGTAGTTATTCCTACAAGCTACAAATCCTGTATTTCATACTTTGTTTTCTATAGAATGCCTAGGCAATCTATGAAATAAGCTTTATTTCATACATTGCCGGCTGGATTTAGGCATTCTATAGAATGCCTAGGCAAAGTATGAAATAAGCTTTATTTCATTCATTCCCGGCTGGATTTAGGCATTCTATAGAATGCCTAGGCAAAGTATGAAATAAGCTTTATTTCATACATTCCCGGCTGGATTTAGGCATTCTATAGAATGCCTAGGCAATCTATGAAATAAGCTTTATTTCATACATTGCCGGCTGGATTTAGGCATTCTATAGAATGCCTAGGCAAAGTATGAAATAAGCTTTATTTCATTCATTCCCGGCTGGATTTAGGCATTCTATAGAATGCCTAGGCAAAGTATGAAATAAGCTTTATTTCATACATTCCCGGCTGGATTTAGGCATTCTATAGAATGCCTAGGCAATCTATGAAATAAGCTTTATTTCATACATTGCCGGCTGGATTTAGGCATTCTATAGAATGCCTAGGCAATCTATGAAATAAGCTTTATTTCATTCATTCCCGGCTGGATTTAGGCATTCTATAGAATGCCTAGGCAAAGTATGAAATAAGCTTTATTTCATACATTCCCGGCTGGATTTAGGCATTCTATAGAATGCCTAGGCAAAGTATGAAATAAGCTTTATTTCATACATTCCCGGCTGGATTTAGGCATTCTATAGAATGCCTAGGCAATGTATGAAATAAGCTTTATTTCATACATTCCCGGCTGGATTTAGGCATTCTATAGAATGCCTAGACAAAGTATGAAATAAGCTTTATTTCATACATTCCCGGCTGGATTTAGGCATTCTATAGAATGCCTAGGCAAAGTATGAAATAAGCTTTATTTCATACATTCCCGGCTGGATTTAGGCATTCTATAGAATGCCTAGGCAAAGTATGAAATAAGCTTTATTTCATACATTCCCGGCTGGATTTAGGCATTCTATAGAATGCCTAGGCAATGTATGAAATAAGCTTTATTTCATACATTCCCGGCTGGATTTAGGCATTCTATAGAATGCCTAGACAAAGTATGAAATAAGCTTTATTTCATTCATTGCCGGCTGGATTTAGGCATTCTATAGAATGCCTAGGCAAAGTATGAAATAAGCTTTATTTCATACATTCCCGGCTGGATTTAGGCATTCTATAGAATGCCTAGGCAAAGTATGAAATAAGCTTTATTTCATTCATTGCCGGCTGGATTTAGGCATTCTATAGAATGCCTAGGCAAAGTATGAAATAAGCTTTATTTCATTCATTGCCGGCTGGATTTAGGCATTCTATAGAATGCCTAGGCAAAGTATGAAATAAGCTTTATTTCATTCATTGCCGGCTGGATTTAGGCATTCTATAGAATGCCTAGACAAAGTATGAAATAAGCTTTATTTCATTCATTCCCGGCTGGATTTAGGCATTCTATAGAATGCCTAGGCAAAGTATGAAATAAGCTTTATTTCATACATTCCCGGCTGGATTTAGGCATTCTATAGAATGCCTAGGCAAAGTATGAAATAAGCTTTATTTCATTCATTGCCGGCTGGATTTAGGCATTCTATAGAATGCCTAGGCAAAGTATGAAATAAGCTTTATTTCATTCATTGCCGGCTGGATTTAGGCATTCTATAGAATGCCTAGGCAAAGTATGAAATAAGCTTTATTTCATAGATTGCCGGCTGGATTTAGGCATTCTATAGAATGCCTAGGCAATCTATGAAATAAGCTTTATTTCATACATTCCCGGCTGGATTTAGGCATTCTATAGAATGCCTGATTATATAATTTGCCGGTAACATATAAAAGGTGAGATATGTATTTTCCAAACGGATCACTTTGGTTACGCAAATTGATATTGCACGTTTCTTATTGGCCGTTGTTATTGTGTGGCGAGTTTATTTGCAATGAAACAAAAATTACATGTTATGAGAACATTAGTACATACGTTACATGTTTCATGGTACAACATAAGTACCATACAATCCTTCAAAAACGGAACCAATCCAGATACACCTAATTATAAGTTCTTAGCTCTTATATTGCAACGAAATTTCGCAAATAATTTTCACAGCTAATGGAAAACGTACACTATAAATATAACTGAAGCCATCCATTAATACAATACGTACATCTCAATTTGCATATATTTTAAACAGGTGGAAAATATTCAGGTCTTTGTTTTTTTTTTAGGACTTAAAAGTGAAATGATAGTAATTTCACGTTCAATGGAAAGTTGCCCAAATGGTTTTATTCGATTCCCTTAGAAATTAAAGCGCTGCATTTTTTTCTAGTGAATTATAGCGAAAAATAGTGCTTCGGTGACCAGATTCTGCTAATATTCGACATTTATTTTAGACAACATATTTTTTTGCCAAATTTGATTAAAAATGGACCATTTTTGTGGACGTGAGTGTGTACACATACATGCACATTTATAAAAACCCTTTTCATGAATTTTCCCTATTAGTTGAAAGGCCCCTTATAAAAAGATTTGTTTTTATCCTATATTGCATTTTCGAACTGCCACCTTAACAATCTATCAATTTCCCCGCCTGACGAACTTTTAGCTTCAATCGTCCTGTTATTTGTCCGAAAGCGAGAATTCTTGCACCTAAGGTTTATCGTCAGTTTGCGGTTCACTTCCTCCTCGGACCTTCTGGTGATCTCGGAAAGCATGGAGGGGAAGCGTGTGCAATATACCGTCACGAATCATCGGATATCGGAACAGGACTAGCGAGAACTCTGGAGTATGTACTTCGGTAACAGCTTGTAAAGTCTGGCGCAGAAGTATAATAAGTTCAATTTCAAAGTTCCCATATAGGATATTGCTTTTCATAATTATAAAGAGCAAATCGCCAAGGAAGTGGGGCGTATAATTAATAATAATAAGGTTATGGGTTATATGGATTGTAATTGAGGATTTTATTAATGAGTTGAAACCAGAGTTGGGCATAATTTTATTAATAAATAAAAATACGAATTTATTCGTACTTCATATATTTGTGAATACGAATATAAATAAATTCGTATTCATAAGTGTGAATACGAATTTATTTGTATTCACATATATTAAATATAAAAATAGAAATAAAATTTTATTCGCAAATTTTTCTGCGAATAAAAATAAATTCACAGAAAAAATTGTAAATAATCACAAAAAATGTGAATATTTACAAAAAAACAAGTGATTACAAAAAAAATCACATTAAAATATACGAATAAAAAATTATTCACATTATAATTTGTGAATAAAAATTTATTCACAATAAAATTCGCAAATACATTATGAATTCATCCGTATTAAGATGATATTACGAAAGTTATTGAAGATGATTTTTTTTCTATTTTTTTTTTTTTTTTTTTTTTATGGAGGTACAGATGACTGTGTCCCTGCAGTATGGCTGGTGGTCCCGTTGCGGACTCGGGGTAAACAAAAAATCTAGGCGCTAATAACCTAGACGTTAAACGCATAAAAAAAAAAAAAAAAAAAAAAAAAAAAAAAAAAAAAAAAAAAAAAAAATCACCAATAACTTCCGTAATATGAATAAATTCATGATTTATTTGCGAATTTTATTGTGAATAAATTTTTATTCACAAATTATAATGTGAATAAATTTTTATTCGTATATTTTAATGTGATTTTCTTTTGTAATCACTCGTTTTCTTGTAAATATTCACATTTTTTGTGATTATTTACAATTTTTTCTGTGAATTTATTTTTATTCGCAGAAAAATTTGCGAATAAAATTTTATTTGTATTTTTATATTTAATATATGTGAATGAAAATAAATTCGTATTCACACTTATGAATACGAATTTATTTATATTCGTATTCACAAATATATGAAGTACGAATAAATTCGTATTTTTATTTATAAATAAAATTATGCCCATCTCTGGTTGAAAGCGTTGGCTACGTCAACCGTCAAGTGGTGTATTCCTTCTCCTCAAACAATTCTCTTACAATTCCTGAACCACTTTTAAGATCATAAAGACCTCAACATTCCTCTTATACAATACCTTATCCTCATCCGATTTTTAAATTTTCATCGCCAATTATCCCTGAACCCTGATCCTGCTGTCCAGTCACTGCCCACTCCCAACCATCCCTATTCCCCAGCAGGACGGTTGACCAGGATGTGGTCCTGCGATCTGCTTTAAGCAATACAAGGGAGTGATAACGGAGGTTATCTTCTCTCCAGAAGCCCCTAGAGTGTCTGCAGTTCTCTCGTCCCTTTTACAGCTCCAGTACTTCCTACTGCTGCTGGTTGAGGAGTGGGGTACGGCTGTGTCTAGTCAACTCGCTTACCCGAGGAGACAAGGGGTAGCTGGTGCAGATGTTCGTGATTTTGATCTTGTCAATGTAAGCACATTACAAAATGTAATGATTTTAAAGAATGTAATATCATTAAATTAAGAAAAAAAAACCAAAAAAACTTTTTGGATGTTGGACTGAAGAACTCCTCGGTTAAAATGCGAACTGGTTGTTGGAGTGTGCTTTCCAAATATGGCTTCTCCTTCAAAGAAACTAGCTATATACAATTCGAAACTCGTAAGTACAAGTAGGTATTTGCCAATTATTTTTTTTTTTTATTTTAAGATTATGGAGTCGCCTGGTTAAAACAAAACATCATCGTAGCCTTATTATATTTATCGGACGGTTTAAGCATATCCCTGAGTTTAATCATTAATCAACTTTCTGAAGAATGTGTTAAATTTACACTGCTTTGCAGGACGAGTAACCTATAGGTGATCTAACAACCTGTAGGGATACATTGATAAACCAGATGTACCATACACTGCTTTGCAGGACGAGTAACCTATAGGTGTTCCAACAACCTGTAGGGATACATTGATAAACCAGATGTACCTTACACTGCTTTGCAGGACGAGTAACCTATAGGTGATCCAACAACCTGTAGGGATACATTGATAAACCAGATGTACCTTACACTGCTTTGCAGGACGAGTAACCTATAGGTGATCCAACAACCTGTAGGGATACATTGATAAACCAGATGTACCTTACACTGCTTTGCAGGACGAGTAACCTATAGGTGATCCAACAACCTGTAGGGATACATTGATAAACCAGATGTACCTTACACTGCTTTGCAGGACGAGTAACCTATAGGTGATCCAACAACCTGTAGGGATACATTGATAAACCAGATGTACCTTACACTGCTTTGCAGGACGAGTAACCTATAGGTGATCCAACAACCTGTAGGGATACATTGATAAAACAGATGTACCTTACACTGCTATTATTCATTATTTATTTCTTGGTGTTGCGCTTTATGGCGATCTACGCCTTACAATTTATATAGTTATTACTAGAGCCCGGAATTTTTGGGTTAAATAGGCAGGCAAAAAGGCCTAGCCTATGACATTCACCTTATCAAGACCTACCTGTGTGCCACGTTTGGTCAAAAGGTGTGGATATGTATTAGGAACAATCATACATACAGTCAGCTGGTAGACGTTTTTGACTTAGCCTACGACACTTCTCGGATTAAGATCTACTTGTGTCCAAGTTTGGTCAAAGTCGGTTAAACGGTGTGGATTTGTATAAGGAACAAACATACAGACAGACAGCTGGTAGACGTTTTTGACTTAGCCTACGAGACTTCCCGGATCAAGACCTACCAGTATTCCAATTTTGGTCAAAATATGTGGATTCGTATAAGGAACAAAAGGACAAACAGTCAAACACGTGATTTATATATATATAAATAGATTTATCACAGAATTAGTGTGCTTACTCTCAAAAGAATTACTTCCCTTGTTACAAGCAACAACAAGATGCTTTTAGCACTTTCCTCCGAAGGAAAGTAGCTATTGAGGTTGGACTCATGACGGAATTTTTGAAAAATTTCTTCAAATCTTTATCGATCCTACCTAGTAGACACCGAAAATGACCCCCGTTAAAATTTATATATATCTATATATATATATATGCATATATATATATATATATATATATATATATATATATATATATATATATATATATATATATGTCTGTTAACACGATAGCGGCCAGAGTTTTTGTTTTTTCGTCACGAAACTTGGTATAAAGCATTCAATTAGCAAACGATTGAACGAGTTCGTTAACCACCAAAGTCGGTCCACCGGAAGGGGGGGTTTACCCCGAACCCAAAACACTAATTTGACTATGTCAGCCGTAATATTTGTTACATTTCAACGAAACTTGGTATTCGTAGTTGTAATATAGAGAGAAAAGTGAGATATAAAAATTAACTAAATCGGTTCATTAGAAGGGGGGGTTTACTCCGGACCCACAATACCAATTCGCCACTACCAGCCGTGATTTTTGGTATATTTCGATGAAACTCGGTATTCGTAGTGGTAATCCACAGGTAAATAACTGTTGTAAAAATAAACTAAATCGGTTCATTAGGAGGGGGGGTTTACTCCGGACCCACAATACCAATTCGCCACTACCAGCCGTGATTTTTGGTATATTTCGACGAAACTCGGTATTCGTAGTGGTAATCTACAGGTAAATATATGTTGTAAAAATAAACTAAATCGGTTCATTAGAAGGGGGGGGGGGTTTACTCTTGACCCAAATTCTTAATATACTCATACCGGTCGTAATTTCTGCTGTATTGTAACGAAACGCGGTATACGTCGTGGGTAACTCATGAGAAAGAAGTGTTGTAAAAATGAGCTGAATCGGTCAATCGGAAAGCGGGGGTTTAATTTGTAATATATTTCAATAGAAAAGCCCGTCAGACGTAAGTTCACAAAGCCGCCGCAAGGAGCGCTTTCTACCACTAGAGTGACTGTATCCTGTTCCTGCGTTAGATCAAAATACGATAATATGAGGTTTTTTGTAGTTATTACGTAGTGTAATAGGTACCATGTGTAAACATAACTCTGGAAGCAAATTATTAATTGATCAGTTACTCATTACAAATTTAAAAGAGAACTATTCATGTTTTTATTTTATTTATGTAGGATATTTTAAGCAAATTGTTCTGGAAAGCAATCTACACTACCCAAATTCTGAGGAAAGTGCTTAGTTATGCAGCTCCTGCGTGACGGACTTTTTCAAAGTATCAACTGTTATAGACCTTCTCAGAAAAAATGTTTTTCATCATGGAAAAACTTCCTCTGCATTATCTTGTCATTTCGAAGTCCGGAATACCAGGTAATTACGCATTGTCACAGCAAAAGGGCTGTGAGGAAGGAGCTGTGACTTATTTCTCTCATCCTCTCTCTTTCCTGCTATTCATTATGCTTGTGCATTCCTTCTACTAAGGAAGGTACTGTTATTTACAGAGGTTAAATCCATGGGTTGGGAAAATAAGCTTTCGAATAGATATTTGTGACGGCAATTTTAATTTGAGCAACCTTTTTTGTCTTCGATGAACGGAAATTCAATATGTGCTTTTTGAAATGTTTAAATCGCAGATAAAAATTGCATAACAAGCAAAAAATGCAACGGCAGCCAAAATAGGCAATAAAGGCAAAATAAAAATTGTCACTTCCTAAATGCACGAAAACATATTTATTTCTATCTGATTCTTCAATATATCCCTTCAGATAAAAAAGGCATTTTGCCTAACTTCCGGGTTCTAGTTATTACAAACATTACACATACATATACAAATACATACATATATATACACACTCACACACACATAGACACTGCTAATATGATAAGAGTATCTGTCGACCCTATCATCAACCACCAATGTCCAATACTGGAATGTGTCTGTAGCTTCATATCTAGACAGTTCCATATGGGAAACTACACTTCCTCGTTAATACATTGATTAAATCTCGACCGCTAGACACCTAATCAAGTTCTGTGTAATCTATAATTAACAATCCATTGAAGGTGGATTAACCAAAATTGACAACCACTGAATCAAGCAAGTCTGGAAATGTTCAAAATGTATTTATGTAGTTAAATCCCTGACTTTATTTTGTCATGCCTGAACTTTTTCTGATATAAAACGGCTGTCACGCAGGAGCTGCATCACTAAGTACTTTCCTCAGAATTTGCTATAGTGTAGACCGCATTCCTGAACAATTTGCTTAAAAAAATCCTATATAAATAAAATAAAAACACGAATAGCTTTTCTCTTTTACATTTCTAATGAGCAACAGTTTTAATTACATATTAATTTTTGTAATTAGTTTTCTTCCAGAGCTTTGTACATGTGTTGAACTAAACTAACTAATAAATATAAAAAATTGAAAATGTTCGGATATTAAGAGAAATTCTTACTATAATAAAGCGGGAAAGAGATAGAGCGCGCCTAGTGGCAGAAGTCAGAACCATGCAATCCACAAATCTATATATATAAAAATCACGTGTCTGTCTGTTTTTCTGTTTGTTTGTTCCTTATACAAATCCACACCGTTTGAACGTTTTTGACCAAACTTGGAATAATGGTAGGTCTTGATACGAGAAATCTCCTAGGCTAGGCCAAAAAAATCTACCAGCTGTCTGTGTGTATGTTTGTCCCTTATACAAATCCATACCGTTCATCCGATTTTGACTAAACTCGGTACACATGTAGATCTTAATCTGGGGAGAGTCGTAGGCTAAGTCAAAAACGTCTTATAGCCGTCTGTCTGTATGTTTGTCCCTTATACAAATCCACACCGTTCGTCCGATTTTGACTAAACTCGGTACACATGTAGATCTTAATCTGAGGAGTGTCGTAGGTGAAGTCAAAACGTCTACCAGATGTCTGTCTGTATGTTTGTTCTTTATACAAATCCACACCGTTTGACGGATTTTGATCAAACTGGACACACAGGTTGGTCTTGATCAGGGGATTGTCATAGGCCAGGTCAAAAACTTCTACCAGCTGCTGTCTGTATGTTGTTGTTTTTTTTTATATAAAAATCCACACCGTTAGACCCATTTTTACCAAACTTGGCATACATGTATGTCTTGATACGGGGGGTGTTATAGGTTATGTCAAAGTCGTCTAGGACTCAGAGTTGGAAGGTCACAGTTTCAGTTACAGATTCGTGTTATTAGATTTTAATAATACTTATTTGGTTTTTAATTTATTTAGGCTTTTCTATATGTAGAAAGTAGGTGTAGCATGGCACGCCGGGTAACAGCTAGTTCATAATAAAACAGAGGCGCTCATAGTGGCAGCTGTGCCAACCAACGTTTTAGCGGGTGGATTCAGTTCATTTTTACAAAACTTCTCTCTCATTAGATACACATGACGTATACCACGTTTTATTAGAATACAGCAGAAATTACTACCGGTATGAGCAAATTAGTAATTTTAATCGGGAGTAAACTCCCCGCCTATTTACCCGATTTAGTTTAGAACACATATTTCTATTAGACATACCAAAACGAATACCGAGTTCCGTTGAAATATAACAAAAATTACAGCTGCTAGTGGCAAATTGGTAATTTGGGTCCGGAGTAAATCCCTCTCCTAATAAACCGATTTAGCATATTCTTGTAACACATTTTTCTATTAAGATGACCACAAAGATTACCGAATTTCATTGCTATACAACGAAAATTAGGGCCGGCATGTTCAAATATTTAATTATTTCAATTTTAACGTCCATTATTATTAACTAAGAATTGTAGGACGGGTTCTCTATAGGTAACCACCCATTCCTAGCTAGAATAGGGCTGATGCCTTTTCTTTTTTCTAAATAATCCCATAGTGGGAATCGAACCCACTATGTGGCAGAGTTGTGCATTATTCAATAATTTTTTTATTCAATGATCATTCAAATAAATTTTTATTGAATAATAATTTATTCATTGATTACGTTATTCATACACTGAATAATTTTTTATTCTATGAATAACAGGGTTGGATCATTATTCAATAAATTTTTATTGAATAAGAATTCATTCATTTATTCAGTTATTCATTGACTGATTATTTTATATATATATATAAATATACAGTATATATATTCAGTAAACAGTATCACTCAAATATATAGTTTCCATTAAAAGAAAGAAAACATTTGATGTATTTAACGAAAAATCTCAATCAAATAAATAATTTTTATTCAATAAAAATTTTCATTCAAATAAATCATTTTTATTCAATAAAAATTTTCATTCAATAAATCATTTTTATTCAATAATGAATAAAAATATAAATTTACGTTATTCATTGATTCACTGAATAATGAATGAAAAATTATTCATTATTCAGAATGAAATATCAAATTTATTCATTAATCATTATTCATTATTCTGAATGATTTTTGCCCAACACTGCTATGTGGTGGGGCCTACTCCAATGACATTCTAAAGATTAGTGAGATATTAGGCGCCACAATGCAGAGAAAACTTACTGTAACGGAAGTTACTCAGTCCGACAGTTAGACTTCCGCTCTAAAAGGTCTATTACAAGTTATTACAAGAAAACAATTGTTTCTCATATGAAGTCTCTTATTTTACTGTGAAATGAATATTATAGCTAAAAATAATTACCCAAACAACAAACAATAAATAAATGGCACCAAAGATATGAAGGAAAATGCTTTCCTGCGAGTCGGAATTTTCCGATATATTTCTACGAATGCTCAGCAAAACCGTTAAACTAAAACATCTGTGAGTGTTTGAAGTACAAGTTATTGTTCCATGAGCATCCTCTCCTGGTAGTATAACGGTCCTTATATATTGTTCCTATAGTCTCGACCAACAATACCTTCTTCAAACACCCTATTCATGGTGTATCAATACCTTTTAATGAGGAGCAAATAGTAAAAAAGTTACGAGTATATAATATAACCTTAATTATTCAATTATTAAAAGAAAAAAAAAACAAGCTACACGCTGTTAGAATTAATATTATTCATTGTATAAACTATAAATTATGTTCCCTTAGGCGCTGCCATAACTGCGCACATTCTCCAGCAATGAAGTGATCGAAATAATTAAAAAAAAAAAGTCCGACTCGTAGGAACTGCGTCATCTTAGCGCGTTCCGTTTATATCCTTAGTGTTATTAGTAAAGAAATAGGAGCAGTTATTGCTAGGTTTTGATATTTCCTGATACATATAAAATAAATTCTTTAAGGAAAGGTAATCTTTAAGTGGAGCCCTACAACAGGAAACTGGCTGTATTATAAGCGGAAATGAGTCCCACGCCTTTTCAACGTTCTCTCTAGGAAAACATTATTATTACTGTTTTTTCGTTTTCTGCAGTCTGTTAGTAAGTGTTTTACAGTTAATGTCTTATTGCATTCTATGCATAGCGGTATGACCTCTTATGCCAGTATAGATTGAATGCATTCTTATCGACAATATAACCTTGAAAATGGCTTCATTCGTTTTATTATGTTAGAGGATCTATAAAAAGAGTACCTGCACGCATATTAAAACGAAAACGTAGAAGCTACGATTTATTTCGCCCAAAAAGCCATGTTTTGTTTTGTTTTTTTTTTCAAAAAATGAACACTTCTGAATGTATGTAAAAAAAAATAACATTAAAATAGAATAAAATAAAAATAAATAATTTCTGTATAGTATATTCTATACCATGAACTCAGATGCATTGATTACATGTAGATTCAAATAATATGCCGTAATGGACCAAGCTCATATCACCATAATTATTATTATGATGATTAGATAGTTAGCCGTCGAGGTGATAAGTACAGATGGAATGGTTGGGATTCGGCTAAATAAACCTCAATATGATTTTGTTTTAAAAAAATCTATATTTCGGACGTTTCGGCTACTCATTGGTAGCCTTCGTCAGCTAAAATGACAAAAAAAGAAATTAATACAGAAACAAACAAGAAAAATTTATAATTGTGATAGGTAACAGATACAGTTTAACTTATAACAGAACATATCGTCTTAAAATTCTTAGAATGAGTAGAATGAAAAAGAGAATAGGTACAGTAATTGATTTTAATAGTAATTAGTAACATTAATTGATTTTACAAAGAAATAAGAGAACTATATACCAATGACAAATATAGTAGCTAATAGTAACATTAATTAATTTTACAAAGAAATAAGATGCTACATACCAATGGATATGCCGAGCGGCAGAGGAAGACCAAGGTTGGCAATTAAGTAACCATTGTGAAAGTGTCTAAGGAAAAAAGGAATCTGCAAGGGGTATATGTAACTGGAAACAGCAAGAGGTGGGGGAAACGGGCGGTAGGATCAAACAGATGTTTATGACATTTTATGACAGGAAAGGAGAAAAAGGTGTTAATGGAAGGATACCCAAGGGGCAAGGTAAAAATCTAGGTAGGTGGTCGGGCGAGTATTTGGAAAATATTAGCGTACATAGGAGAAATGCCTTGTTGGTCAGTTTTGTAATTTATATTTTCCAAATACTCGCCCGACCACCTACCTAGATTTTTACCTTGCCCCTTGGGTATCCTTCCATTAACACCTTTTTCTCCTTTCCTGTCATAAAATGTCATAAACATCTGTTTGATCCTACCGCCCGTTTCCCCCACCTCTTGCTGTTTCCAGTTACATATACCCCTTGCAGATTCCTTTTTTCCTTAGACACTTTCACAATGGTTACTTAATTGCCAACCTTGGTCTTCCTCTGCCGCTCGGCATATCCATTGGTATGTAGTATCTTATTTCTTTGTAAAATTAATTAATGTTACTATTAGCTACTATATTTTTCATTGGTATATAGTTCTCTTATTTCTTTGTAAAATCAATTAATGTTACTAATTACTATTAAAATCAATTACTGTACCTATTCTCTTTTTCATTCTACTCATTCTAAGAATTTTAAGACGATATGTTCTGTTATAAGTTAAACTGTATCTGTTACCTATCACAATTATAAATTTTTCTTGTTTGTTTCTGTATTAATTTCTTTTTTTGTCATTTTAGCTGACGAAGGCTACCAATGAGTAGCCGAAACGTCCGAAATATAGATTTTTTTAAAACAAAATCATATTGAGGTTTATTTAGCCGAATCCCAACCATTCCATCTGTACTTATCATAATTATTATTATAGCAGTATCTAAGTAAAACAATTATGTTAGCCATATTAGTTTCAGAATAAGTTTAAAAACTTTTTGAACATGATATGAAATTACAATTTAAGAGCAGGCCCGAGAATATACGCAGTGCAATTCACCCCTATAATATCTTTATAGTACAAAAATAATATTCATTGAAAAACACTTTACAGGACGATGGTAACCTTAGACGTTCTTCGCCTTTAAAACCCTATTCATACATACATTCTGAATGTATGATAGAAATATTCTAGTCGGCACTTTTGGGCGTCGGGCCATCGGGTCTACGTCATAAGCCCTATGGAGGGAGGGAGGAAACGTGCTAGAAAGAATAAGAATCTTTCAGTAGAATAGATTTGTTGATTTAAATACAGTATCCTATAAGATTCGTGAGGACGTTTAGCTTGCCGGTGTTGATAAGTTAATCCCTGTACTGGTGATATATTCTACCGACGAGAAGGAGGGACTTGGCTAAGCAGCTTAGAAAGGGTTATATCAGACGGTGTTTCAAGTATTTGGTCTTACGTCTTTCTAGAAAGACAGTTCTTGTTAAGCTTAGGAATGGAATAAATTCTATCCAACGTATCAACACAAAAATGACGTGGGTATCTGAATTGTTAAACGTATAAAGATTGGACTCCTGGCCACAATGTCATAACAGGTAATGATAAAACGGATTTGGTTGCCAAAGGAGATATTAAAGAAGGCATCAATGATGATTTTCACGGATGGTTCAAAAAGTCCGTCACGCAGGAGCTGCATAACTAAGCACTTTCCTCAGAATTTGGGTAGTGTAGATTGCTTTCCAGAACAATTTGCTTAAAATATCCTACATAAATAAAATAATAACATGAATAGTTCTCTTTTAAATTTGTAATGAGTAACTGATCAATTAATAATTTGCTTCCAGAGTTATGTTTACACATGGTACCTATTACACTTCGTAATAAATACAAAAAACCTCATATTATCGTATTTTGATCTAACGAAGGAACAGGATACAGTCACTCTAGTGGTAGAAAGCGCTCCTTGCGGCGGCTTTGTGAACCTACGTCTGACGGGCTATCCTATTGAAATATATTACAAATTAAACCCCCGCTTTCCGAATGACCGATTCAGCTCATTTCTACAACACTTCTTTCTCATGAGTTACCCACGACGTATACCGCGTTTCGTTACAATACAGTAGAAATTACGACCGGTATGAGTATATTAGGAATTTGGGTCCGGAGTAAACCCCCCCCCCTTCTAATGAACCGATTTAGTTTATTTTTACAACACATATTTACCTGTAGATTACCACTACGAATACCGAGTTTCGTCGAAATATACCAAAAATCACGGCTGGTAGTGGCGAATTGGTATTGTGGGTCCGGAGTAAACCCCCCCTCCTAATGAACCGATTTAGTTTATTTTTACAACAGTTATTTACCTTTGGATTACCACTACGTATATCGAGTTCCGTTGAAATATACCAAAAATCACGGCTGGTAGTGGCGAATTGGTATTGTGGGTCCGGAGTAAACCCCCCCCCCTTCTAATGAACCGATTTAGTTCATTTTTATATCTCACTTTTCTCTCTATATTACCACTACGAATACCAAGTTTCGTTGAAATATAACAAATATTACGGCTGACATAGTCAAATTAGTGTTTTGGGTTCGGGGTAAACCCCCCCTTCCGGTGGACCGACTTTTGTGGTTAACGAACTCGTTCAATCGTTTGCTAATTGAATGCTATATACCAAGTTTCGTGACGAAAAAGCAAAAACTCTGGCCGCTATCGTGTTAACAGACACATATACATACATATATATATATATATATATATATATATATATATATATATATAAATATATAAATTTTAACGGGGGTCATTTTCGGTGTCTACTAGGTAGGATCGATAAAGATTTGAAGAAATTTTTCAAAAATTCCGTCATGAGTCCAACCTCAATAGCTACTTTCCTTCGGAGGAAAGTGCTAATACGGATTTGGTTGCCAAAGGAGATATTAAAGAAGGCATCAATGATGATTTTCACGGATGGTTTAAAAACTCAGCATGGGGTAGGATGTGCCATAATATGTCATGAAAGATGTTACATGTTTTCCTGGTCTCCAGTATGCACCATATATTCAGCCGAACTCCTAGCATTCATGAAGGCACTAGACATTTTTAAACCCACATCAAAAAATGTTATAATATTTACAGACTCTCTATCCGTAATTTTGTCTCTTCAAGACTCATACACTGATAATCCATTAATTAATGATATTTTACAGGGAATAAGTGATTTAATAAACAAAAAGCCCGACTCGCAGGAACTGCATCATCTTAGCGCGGTTACGTACATCTCGAAGAAATGGCATAGATTAGCATCACAAATCACAGGAAACTGACAGTAGCCAACTTACACAGAAGCGGATAATTCATAATCTGTATAAGTCAATACAATTATGTACTGAAAACGTACTTACTCTTTGACTACTGCTGAGAAGGCTCTATTCTGAAAAAACAAAAATTCGTTGTCGTTTAAAGTATCTTGTTTTACTAGCAAATTCGTTTTACTGTTATAATCAACTGTAAATATGTGCTTCATGGCGAATAAAATTCCATTCTGTCGTGGGTTAAATCTTTCTATAAAATAAGAAATACCCATAACTTCAGTTGGAGGCTATGAGGAAGGTTATATAGACAGAAGAATTCAAAACAAACTACGTCATCATGATTAGCCACAGCCATCTTGATTACCACAGCCACTCGAAACTTATTATTATCAATACCTTTCACCGTTTCTTAGCTTATTTTACTACTATACTAATTTTACTGATAAATGCAATTTAAAACAAGAAACAACCAATTAAAAAGTAAGATAAACAAAGAGAAAAACCCTTTCAAAACAACAAAACAAACACTTTTTAAGTTTTAAGCGCTTATATCTCTGATTGACGTTGCCCCATCGAATATTGCTTCAGAACCTTTTTTGTAGAGAATTTAGTAAGCATTCGAATGGTCACCTTCCACTTAGCATGATTTCCAAACCGTTATCGAGATATTAACGAAAAATGTATGAAGATCCGAAAACTTTTCATGTCTATTAATAAAATAATTTTTTTCGCATACTTCCTTAACTCCAAATATAACCAAAATTTAAACATCTTAGTTGGGATTAATTTCCAAGTTGTAGAAAATATTTCAATAGAATCCCGCGATTCTAAGTACTCACAAAAATATAATGACTTACAAAAACATTGATTCCACTTTTCTCAGGAACGGTTACTGATATCGCCTTATAAATGGTTTCATTCGTTTTCTTATGTTAAGAAACCTATAAAACAAATACCTGCAAGCATATAAACTCAAAAACGTAAGCGTTACGATTTTTTTTTGCGCAAATTTCGCCACAAACACTATCTTTTAGTGGGCGGATTCTGCTGGTTAACGAACTTGACCTTTCAAATTAGACGACAGATTTTTGTACGATTTGGGCGAAATATAACGGCCGAACAACGAGCACCGCTGGAGAAAGAAGCCGGGAGACGATGAAGTGTCTTGTACTTCTAACCACTAAACATATTTTAATTGAGTACCCCAAATATTTTGATAAAAGTAACAAATTTAAATCAAATCTTCCGCTTAGCCAGATTTTAGAAGGCAATAATATTAATAATGTGTTGGAGTTTCTAAACGATATACATCTCCTGGACAAAATTCGAAGACCCTTATTAAAACGTTATCATAATAATATTTCTATTTACAACTCATAATTATCATCATACCAGATCAAATAAATTACATTAAAATCCTCACCTTGTTATTAAAACCAAATGTGATACTGACATCAGTGATCGACTATTTTAGTCACTACAGCTATGCTTTCCCTAGTAGGACTATTTCACAGTCGAAGGAGTTGGGCACCACGGTGAAAGATCCTTAACCTTTAATGCTAGGAAGCGTCGAAAATTTGTGGAACAGCGTGTCTAAATGCTAATGAAGTGAAATATACCTTAGCTGAATCAGGTGTGTGAAATATAGCACACTATAGGCTTCCGATTCAAAATAATCCCTCTAGAATATTTGAACAAAATATTTCAGGAGCTTGGTAAAAACGTTGGACAACTCCATTTTTTCAATTGAAATTCAATGGAGTTGTCCAACTTTGATACCAAGCTCCTCATTTGACCTCCGAATTTAGCCACCAATCCGACTTAGAAGGTTTCTAGAACCGAAAGACGGATTATCTTCCCTAAATCCAAATGGAAAATAAAACTTTTCTTGTTGATAGTCAGCTTCCCAAAGTCTTCCGCAGTATTTTATAATTTGTTATTGGGGTTCATTCCAAATTTGGTAGAGGTGGGGCTTCAAAAGTTTTATGAATATGGTTTTCTATTTGCCTTGTTCATAGCTGCAAAGCACCGCTTCTGCGCTGCTTCTTATACAACTTCTGAAGATAAAAGCATTTTAATGCCTAGAAGTCACGCCAATGGAGTTCATTGCATCCGATTGGTGACGATTCATGAATTTTGGGTTATTTGTGGCTTATGAAATATTTAAACATTTTTGGCAAGTACTTCTGGATTGCGACATTGGGTAAACGCTAGAATTTGGATTTCCTTACCCAAGGAGAGTCATTATTATGCTAAAATCTCAATAAATGGATTTAAAATCAATCGACCCTTCAAAGTCGATTGGATCCAAACCAGTGGTTAAAATTGGTGCTGAAATATCTTGTTCAAATATTCCCCTGAAATGGAGGGCTATAGTGCTAAATTTCGCCTTCCGGATTTGTTACCATGAGAGTTGAGCTCTGTTACTCTTCATGAGTATTTAAAGTAGCTGTTCCACAAATTTAGTATACAAAAAGGCAAAAAAGCAACAAAATACACATTTAAGTACAAATTTTCCACAAGTTCCGCTTCTTGTTAATAACAGAGTGAGTAGCATCTTCTGAACTTGCTCTCACTAGGAAACCAGCTTGTTTGATTGAATATTTTTAAATGTATGTGTTAAGGTAGTGTAATAGGGGTTTAAATGAAAACCCTGCAGTTTGGTCAAAAACGGTCAAACGGTGTGGATTTGTATAAGGAACAAACAAACAGACACGTGATTTTTATATATATAGATATTCAAAATAAAACTGAAATGAGGAATGGTGTGAAATCTTGGATGCAGACATTGGGGTTCTAATACGAATCTTGAAATTTATAGATTTAAAATATCCTGGTAAACTCTATGTTTTACTTGAGTCATTTTTATTTGTTACAATCAGTGTTGGGCAAAACTAAAAACTAAAATTAAAACTATATTCACTTTTTAGAATAAACTAAATCCAAACTAAAAATTGCAACAAAAAAAAACTAAAATTAAATTAATTAATGGATATTAGATAAACTAAAATTAAAAGCTTCAGTTTAGTTTAGTTTAGTTTTACTAAAATAACGTGAATTTGAATGTAAATCATACGTTATTTCTATAATCAAGTAAATTATTAAAACTAACTTGTTTTCATTTTGTTTTAATTAGGCTAAGCCTGTAGTTGTGACCTCATTTTTTCCCCATTACAGCTGATAAATAAACACTCTTTATTTAAAGTAACAAAATACATACATACCTATTTTACCTTTGTTCTGAATCAAAGTATGCAATAAACTAGTTAATAAATTAAAAACTAAAAATTTAACGGATATATGAGTAATGTAACGTATATATGAGTAATGTAACGTATATATGAGTAATGTAACGGATATATGAGTAATGTAACGGATATATGAGTAATGTAACGTATATATGAGTAATGTAACGGGTATATGAGTAATGTAACGGATATATGAGTAATGTAACGGATATATGAGTAATGTAACGGATATATGAGTAATGTAACGGATATATGAGTAATGTAACGGATATATGAGTAATGTAACGGATATATGAGTAATGTAACGTATATATGAGTAATGTAACGGATATATGAGTAGTGTAACGGATATATGAGTAATGTAACGGATATGTGAGTAATGTAACGGATATATGAGTAATGTAACGGATATAAGTATGTGAGTATATTTTTAGTTAGAGTAAACCAACGTTAGTTTACTAAAAGAAATATTTAAATTGAATATATAATTTTTCTAAACTGTACATGCTGTCATTGAAATAGTGATTGAACGCTAAAACGTATTTCAATATCCCATCAGCTCCAGTTTTGTTTTTTATGTTGCTAAATTCCAATGAACTATTGTGGCTGCTCTCTTTGTCCTCAGAACAGAACAATAGCCGCAATAAGAAAGCAAAAAAAAAAACGACCTATCTGAAGCGAGAAAATGTGTTGAATCAATGAGTCACAATACATGAATCATCGAGGAAACGCTTTTCCCATCCCGTTCTCCGGAGAAGAATAAGTCAACCTTAACAACCTCAGGGATTAGGAAACCCCCGATTACAGAAAACATTGACTGCAATAGTATTTTTTCAGGAATATAATTCTGAGTGGGTTGAAGGTATGAGTCGAATGTCAGAATTGGCGTCTGAGGTTATAACTCACAAAAGCTATGTGGTTGTAGGGTTCCAAAACGCTTTTTGTAGGTTTACGACCGTAGGGAAACGAAAGAAAACATTTTTAAGGAGATATCAAAATCTTGGTATGTGAAATGTAGCCATTATCAATGGGTCAATAAGATCCCAATTTGAAAAATAAGGGCTGCAGCCCCCCCCCCTCCCGAAATAGTAAAAATGTGTCATAAAAACCTAAAAAAAAAAAAAAAAAAGTCCGACTCGCAGGAACTGCGTAATCTTAGCGCGGTTACGTACATCTCGAAGAAGCGGATAATTCTTAAACTCTCAATGCAATTACGTACTGAAAACGTACTTACTCTTTGACTACTGCTGAGAAGGCTCTATTCTAAACATCCAAAAATTCGTTGTCATTTAAAGTATCTTGTTTTACTAGCAAATTCGTTTTTTTCGCAAAAACTATCTTCCAGTGGGTGGATTCTGCTGGCTTGACCTTTCAAATCAGACGACAGATTTTTGTACCAAGTTTCTTCAAAATCGGACCATTTTTGAGCTTGCTAGAGCGCGAAAAGATAAGCATATATATAAATATATATATATATACAAATTTTAGCCACCTATATTTTCGTGATCTATAGGGTCTGAAACGTGAAAGTTTCTAGTCGGCACTTCTGGATCGCGTCGTGAGGTCAACCTCATAAGCGGTTTCTCCCTATGGAGATAGGGAGTAACCGCGCTAAAAAGAAAATTAAATAAGATCACTGAGTTTGTTTGTTTTTTTCTTGGGGGGGGGGTGTAATAGTGTTTTAGTTGGCTAACAATTCCTGTTCTGGGTCGTTGGATTTGAACGGCAATTCGATTTTATGGATGGCTCTATGAGAAGTGCTTAGTTAGTGTTTATATATGAATATATAAAACTATTTATATATTCCTATATAAATAAATATAATATAATTATTTATATTATATATAAATAAATATAAAATATATACAATATATTCCTATATAAATAAATATAAAATATAAACAATATATTCCTATATAAATAAATATACAATGAAACAATCCGGAAGTGCCGACTAGAAAATTTCGCGTTTCAGAACCCCTAGAGACCGAAAATTTGTATATATATATATATATATATATATATATATATATATATATATATATATGTATATATTTATTTATATATATATATATATATATATATATTTGTCTGTTCGCGGATTTCTGGCTTCCCTGATGGTCCGATTTTGATGAAATTTGGTACAAAAATCTGTCGTCTAATTTGAAAGGTCAAGTTCGTTAACCAGCAAAATCCGCCCACTGGAAGATGGCGTTTGGGGCGAAATTCGCACAAAAAAAATCGTAACGCTTACGTTTTTGAGTTCATAAGCTTGTAAGTACTCGTTTTATAGGCTTCTTGGGCTAGGAAAACGAATGAAACCATTTTCAACTATTATAAATAAATATATAAATAAATATAATATAATTATTTATATAGGAATATATTCATACGAGTGTAATTCAAATCGTGGCATAAATATTTTACCAATCGTGGAAATGACGAATTATTCAGTTAAAAATAATATTTTATATGTTCATTGTTCCGTTTTGGTAAGAAGATAAATAACAAAACAAAAAAAAAACCATAAAAATGAAAAATTTCTTCAAAACTTATTCCGGTTTAGTAGGTGTCCAAAGGAACTCAAAACTCACAATTTCATACTAAAATCTTTTTTATTAATAATATACTTATGCTTTAACAATTTTATAATCTCTAAAGTTAGTTTTTTTTGTAAAAACAAAATGGCCATCAAGACGACGTCGTTGAAAGATTTTTAAAAGGTTCTAGAGACGAAGCGAAAGAACACAATAGAAAAATATTAACAATGGAAGCAATCTCCAAGCTTCTTTCTCGTTTCTTCTGGGGTTTTCTTCTATAGTCTAATCCTCTGATCAGCGAGTCTTCTGGGGTTTTCTTCTATAGTCTAATCCTCTTCTGGGGTTTTCTTCTATAGTCTAATCCTCTGATCAGCGAGTCTTCTGGGGTTTTCTTCTATAGTCTAATCCTCTGATCAGCGAGTCTTTTTCCATCTTTAGGCAAATTTACAACAAAAAAAAAGATAATAGAAGAAATCTCTCCGCGCACTCTAGTTAAAGCAGGTTCATCAATTTGATTACAGTAGAACCTCTTATATCCGACCATGACGGAACCGGGCCATGGTCGGAACGGCCAAAAGGTCGGATATCGGGAGTTAATAGAAGAAATCGCTCCGGCACTCTAGTTAAAGCAGGTTCATCAATTTGATTACAGTAGAACCTCTTATATCCGACCATGACGGGACCGGGCCATGGTCGGAACGGCCAAAAGGTCGGATATCGGGAGATAATAGAAGAAATCGCTCCGGCACTCTAGTTAAAGCAGGTTCATCAATTTGATTACAGTAGAACCTCTTATATCCGACCATGACGGGACCGGGCCATGGTCGGAACGGCCAAAAGGTCGGATATAGGGAGATAATAGAAGAAATCGCTCCGCGCACTCTAGTTAAAGCAGGTTCATCAATTTGATAGTAGAACCTCTTATATCCGACCATGACGGGACCGGGCCATGGTCGGAACGGCCAATAGGTCTGATATCGGGAGATAATAGAAGAAATCGCTCCGGCACTCTAGTTAAAGCAGGTTCATCAATTTGATTACAGTAGAACCTCTTATATCCGACCATGACGAGACCGGGCCATGGTCGGAACGGCCAAAAGGTCGGATATCGGGAGATAATAGAAGAAATCGCTCCGGCACTCTAGTTAAAGCAGGTTCATCAATTTGATTACAGTAGAACCTCTTATATCCGACCATGACGGGACCGGGCCATGGTCGGAACGGCCAAAAGGTCGGATATAGGGAGATAATAGAAGAAATCGCTCCGCGCACTCTAGTTAAAGCAGGTTCATCAATTTGATAGTAGAACCTCTTATATCCGACCATGACGGGACCGGGCCATGGTCGGAACGGCCAATAGGTCTGATATCGGGAGATAATAGAAGAAATCGCTCCGGCACTCTAGTTAAAGCAGGTTCATCAATTTGATTACAGTAGAACCTCTTATATCCGACCATGACGAGACCGGGCCATGGTCGGAACGGCCAAAAGGTCGGATATCGGGAGATAATAGAAGAAATCGCTCCGGCACTCTAGTTAAAGCAGGTTCATCAATTTGATTACAGTAGAACCTCTTATATCCGACCATGACGGGACCGGGCCATGGTCGGAACGGCCAAAAGGTCGGATATAGGGAGATAATAGAAGAAATCGCTCCGCGCACTCTAGTTAAAGCAGGTTCATCAATTTGATAGTAGAACCTCTTATATCCGACCATGACGGGACCGGGCCATGGTCGGAACGGCCAATAGGTCTGATATCGGGAGATAATAGAAGAAATCGCTCCGGCACTCTAGTTAAAGCAGGTTCATCAATTTGATTACAGTAGAACCTCTTATATCCGACCATGACGAGACCGGGCCATGGTCGGAACGGCCAAAAGGTCGGATATCGGGAGATAATAGAAGAAATCGCTCCGGCACTCTAGTTAAAGCAGGTTCATCAATTTGATTACAGTAGAACCTCTTATATCCGACCATGACGGGACCGGGCCATGGTCGGAACGGCCAAAAGGTCGGATATAGGGAGATAATAGAAGAAATCGCTCCGCGCACTCTAGTTAAAGCAGGTTCATCAATTTGATAGTAGAACCTCTTATATCCGACCATGACGGGACCGGGCCATGGTCGGAACGGCCAATAGGTCTGATATCGGGAGATAATAGAAGAAATCGCTCCGGCACTCTAGTTAAAGCAGGTTCATCAATTTGATTACAGTAGAACCTCTTATATCCGACCATGACGAGACCGGGCCATGGTCGGAACGGCCAAAAGGTCGGATATCGGGAGATAATAGAAGAAATCGCTCCGGCACTCTAGTTAAAGCAGGTTCATCAATTTGATTACAGTAGAACCTCTTATATCCGACCATGACGGGACCGGGCCATGGTCGGAACGGCCAAAAGGTCGGATATCGGGAGATAATAGAAGAAATCGCTCCGGCACTCTAGTTAAAGCAGGTTCATCAATTTGATTACAGTAGAACCTCTTATATCCGACCATGACGAGACCGGGCCATGGTCGGAACGGCCAAAAGGTCGGATATCGGGAGATAATAGAAGAAATCGCTCCGGCACTCTAGTTAAAGCAGGTTCATCAATTTGATAGTAGAACCTCTTATATCCGACCATGACGGGACCGGGCCATGGTCGGAACGGCCAAAAGGTCGGATATCGGGAGATAATAGAAGAAATCGCTCCGGCACTCTAGTTAAAGCAGGTTCATCAATTTGATTACAGTAGAACCTCTTATATCCGACCATGACGGGACCGGGCCATGGTCGGAACGGCCAAAAGGTCGGATATCGGGAGATAATAGAAGAAATCGCTCCGGCACTCTAGTTAAAGCAGGTTCATCAATTTGATTACAGTAGAACCTCTTATATCCGACCATGACGGGACCGGGCCATGGTCGGAACGGCCAAAAGGTCGGATATCGGGAGAAACAAAAAAACACCTTTCAAAGTTATAAAAATATGTACAGCACATACTTTATTGTGAAACTGTTGCTATATTCATTTCAAACATTTACTCAACCACGTTTTTGCCCACAATATATCCATTGGGGTTGCACTTGGATGTTGCTGGATGTATTTCAGCGCTTCGTCGAAGGCGTCCTTAGCAGCAGAAAGACTCGCTATGTCGTCACTGGTTGTTTCGTCTTCATCCGAGTCGATTTCTTCTCAACTGTTGTTGAGTACGGTGAATCAAAGACGGTCGGATATCGGGAAGAGTCGGGTGTGGGAAGGACGGATATGAGAGGTTCTACTGTACCTTTAAACCCAACTTAGGAGGTAAAATAGGACTTTTAGTTTATTTAGTTTTGCACTTCTCTTTAGGGCGAGGTTAGCTCAGTGGTAGAGCAATGGACTAATATGCTGGAGGACCTGAGTTCAAATCTCGAGCATAGTACTAAAGATTTTATCTTCTAGTGTCTTCATTCGTGGGTTGTATTTGGAGTCCCAAACAGACCCTAGGTCCACCCAGCCATTAATTAATTTATGATCTCTTAGTTCATAAAATATATTTTATTTTACAAGTATTAGCGTTTTAGTTGCCTAAAACTATTCCAAGCTCTAAGTTTTTAGTATTCCATACCCCGGAAATGGTCTCAGCCCCCCCCCCCCCCCCGAAATGTTCCCAACCCATAATTATTACGATTTGACGTTTCAATAGAAAATGTAAACTTCTTCGCCACTTTCGAAAAAATTAATATTTCTTCTTTCAAAATAATTTTATTTTTTTTTTGTTCCGGATTAAAAATTGTCGTCTGCTATCGCCCGTACAAAAGGAGGGTTTCCGTACGTCAAACACAGTCCCGGCATTTTCTTTTTGAGTATTTTTTTTTTTTTTTTTTTTTTGTTACTTTAACATCTTATATAAAACTTATGAGATAAAAAATAAAAAAATATTGATTTATTTGTTATCCATAAATTAGAGAAAATTACTTTGATTTTGACTACCCCCTTAACCCTTTACCCCTCAACTCTCAAGGCAATAATAATGTTTGACATAAGAAATGACAACAATTGATTGAGATATCTAAAGAGATCGTGTCACTGATAGCATAAGTGTGCACCTACACTGGACCCGTTCCGATCCGACCAAGTAGCCACCGACTGTCGGAAGAAAAACAAACACATGCATCTCAATGGAAGTGCCTACATTGATACAGACCCGATCCAATCCGGACCAATCCAACGGCCACCGATTCTTTCTTATAAATCATTTTAAAATATAAATACCAAAACTTCTCTTACCTCCAACATAACCTAATCCAGAGTTGGGCAAACGTTAGCGCGCGCTAAAAGCTGATACCTCTCCGCTAATTTAGCGAAACTGTAGAAAGCCAGCGCTAATAATTAGCGGTTAGTGGCGGCAGTGCGCTAACCGCTAATCTATTTATGAAATATCGTAATTGCTAATAGCTTAAGCTATAGTTACAACTTGTAACTATAGCAATTACGATATTTCATAAATAGATTAGCGGTTAGCGCACTGCCGCCGCTAACCGCTAATTATTAGCGCTGGCTTCTACAGTTTCGCTAAATTAGCGGAGAGGTATCAGCTTTTAGCGCGCGCTAACGTTTGCCCAACTCTGACCTAATCGAAGGTATCTATGCTTATTAGGTGGTATTTCTTAGCTTAATCACTCATTTTCACTTCACTAGGGGGTCACTACTGACGAGCTGTGACTAAATCGGATCGGATCGGGTCGAGACCAATGTAGCCACTTACGTCGGCCGCTGTTGGCCGTTGTCGATCAAACGAAATCGGATCGGGAGAAATACGGATGCCAATGTAGGTGCAGCCAAAGTCAGGGTATACAATTCTCACAGTTTCCTTTCTATAGAGGGGAGGGGGGTTGAAGGGTCAGGCCGAGGCCACTTTATTGATCCGATTCCCCACTCAGAAAACCATTAACAGCATTCAATAATAATAAAATAAAACTAACGTTTATTTCGGAAAATGTATTAACTTTTTGAAAAAAGTTAGTCGTCCTCATTTCAGAAGCTTTCACGAGATGTCAGTGTTCTCTTGTCCCACTGAATTTATTGTTAAATATTGCGTAGAATAGTTTTTCATGATCTTCGGATGCTAAAATCTTATATATATATATATATATATATATATATATATATATACAGGGTGCTTCAAAAAAATGTATACACACTTTGAACTTCCATAGAAAATTTATTTACCGTTCTACAAAGTTAAATTTCAGGAAATTAGAAAGCTGAAAGTCCAATGTAAATGAAACATAAATACCAAATGTTAATACTGTTCAAATTGGTGACCTGCAGCATCAATACAATTCTGAGTACGAGTCACCACCGATTCTGTACATCGTATCAAAACGTCCAATGAGATTTCTCTACACACGGCTTGAATCTCATTCCAAAGAATGTCTAGGTTACGTGGTTTACGTTTGTACACCTCATTTTTTACTGTGCCCCATAAGAAGAAATCCAGTGGTGTAAGGTCTGGAGAGCGTGCTGGAAACTCGATTGGCCCCCTGCGTCCTATCCACTGGCCCGGCAAATTTTGATCCAGGTAAGCTCGTACGTCCCTGTGATAGTGCGGCGGGGCACCATCTTGTTGAAAATAAAACATATCATTACCGTATAATGCACGAATGGCAGGAAATATGGAATCAGCAAGCATTGTTAGGTAATTAATACCAGTTACAGTGCCTTCAAATCGAAAAGGTCCAATGAGTCCCCTTGAAGACAAACCGCACCACACATTTACACCAGGCAAATTTACAGCTTTTTCAATTGTAATGTGAGGATTTTCTTCACCCCAGTAAACACAATTGTGCCTATTGACAGTTCCATTAAGTTTGAATTAATAACCTGCTTACGTTCTTCAAAACTCAAACGTACGCCCGTCATGTTGATATTACAACTTCCAACTGACAATATAACATAGAGGGACGATTATGCTGCCACCTGGCGAAGAAATATAACATTAGCCTTGTAGAGTGGGAAAACTACGATAGTTTAAAGTGTGTATACATTTTTTTGAAGCACCCAGTATATATTATTTCCGAAGTGAAGATTTTCGGCGTTGGTTTAAAATCTACTATATATTTATCAAATACCACCAGTGACTGACTCACTGACCTATCATCGTCCAGGCCCAAACCACTTGACAGGAAAATTTGAAATTATGCATTGACACTCTCTTTAGGATGTAAGCACTCATTAAGAAAGGTTTTTTGATATTTAAATGCATTGCTAGGACGATAACAGGTCCTTCGTACCGTACTTTTTTTCTTTTTTTACGGCGCATCGACATAAATCTTGGCCATTAGCGCCGTGGTACCGTACTGTATCTATTTCATAATGTTATTTTTATTTGCGGTTCATTTCAACTATGATGGCAGACCTTGAGTTACTAGGAATAAACTGTGATTTTGTCCCTCATAGAGTTCACGCTACACCTGGTGATGGACCATCCGAGGTAATAATGTCCCGAACCCTTGCACAGCCTCCTCACCCATCAGTATCCCCAGTCAGAACACTTCTTGGTAAAGCTCGCAAATATAATGGGTGTTACTTATCTGCCGTGACGAAGCACGGGTATTGAGCTTGTAATTAATAAAACAATATTTTTATTTAAAAATCAGTGACAGCGTTCCAAGTATTTTTATACCAAATTTAATCAAAATCGGCCCATTTTTAATGGGTTTGAAGCAAACAGACATGTTTGAGTTGCTGTTTTTAATAGAATGACCGGAAGTTGATGAGGAGAAATTTCGCTAAGGCTACAGCCAGTTTCCGGTGCATTGTGAGATTTCGGTTTTGCTGGAGATATTTAAATGTTTCTCGGAAAACTAAAAGAAAATATTAACCGCATCTATTCTATGCTTTCCAAATGGCATTTGGGATATGAACGGAAAAGAGCTAAGATGACACAGTTCCTGTGAGACGGGGCGTTATATTCACGAGGATAGTACCTCCATCTATAAGTTCAGTATTCACTTAAGTTTTTTATACCACAAACAAAAAAAAAACAAAAAAACCTTCTAAATAGCCTGTAGTAATTCTATTTTGAAAGCTTTCGTTTAGTTCAGTCACTCTTCAAGTCCATTACGGAAAGTCATCGACCACCACCGCTATGATATAAGCGTCTGCATTAGCCAGATGTTCCCCGTTACCCTCTTGAGGGAGACATATGGCCGTCGGACAGGTAATCGCTCTGACGGGAAACGATACAAGACGAGGTTCGTGATGAGTTTCAATTTGCCGGAACCGCCGAGTCAACAGCTGTGATGATGAGATGGAAACTCTGGCGATATTTCAGTCCTTAAAGACTTCCGCAGATAGTCGGAGGAGAACGGCTCACGTAATGGGTCGAGGTTTAATGTCCGACGCACATTGGTGCCAAACGCCCGATTTCGGGAAAAAACCTCTAGGTAGTTGAATCTTTCTGATTTATGTGCCATTTTTAAAAAAAACTTCTTTGTGCTAAGGGGAGGAGGTTAGCTCAGTGGTAGAGCACTGGACTAATAAGCTGGATGACCTGAGTTCAAATCCCGAGCAAGCACTAAAGATTTTTTCTTCAAGTGTCTTCGTTCATGGGTTGAATTCGGCCTCCCTGACCGTCCCTAGGCAAACCCAGCCTTAAATTAATTTAATAATGGGTACCTTGGGTGCTAATGACTCTACCAGTCGAAGCAGCCAAGGGGAAAATTTGACGGGGGAGCCTAGTAATGACCACACTATCTCCCTAGTGTGCCGTATGGTCATGAATCACATACCTCTACTGTATCTGGCCTGTTACGGGACTGAATTTTTTGTTGTTATTTTCTGTATAGTTTTTTTTTTAAACGTTTTAATATTAATATGTAAGATGTTATGCAACAAAATATATTTTTATTTAATTAATTTTGTCCCAGCTCTGAAGATGAAAGCAGGAGCTACCGAAAGCGCTAAGCGCAAAATATAATTGTGAAGGAACGTGACGTTGTTTCATTTTGCCGAAGTTCTTCCTTCTCTACTAGCAACCACATAAGTTGCAACCAGAAGATGTTTATCCTGAAACGACTCCCTTCCAAACCTTCCACCAGCTGAAACAGCTTCACTGAGCTGATCAACCTCCGATCAGCTGAAATACCTTCCACGACCTGAAATACCTCCCATCAGCTGAACTACCTACTTAATCTAAAATACCTTCTATCTGCTGAAATAATTTGATTACTACAATTTTCGGGCTACTTTGCATTGGTCGTTTCGGAAGTAGCATTGCTGAACGTTCGGTTCTTCATCAGTACTTCCTACAGTCGGTTGTATATAATGATTCGTTCCAATTTTCTCAAAAATGTTGCAAAAAAATAATAGTATGTTCTAGAGTCAATGGTAAATCCCATGTTTTACACGTCAGTGGGTGTAGAGGTTTTAGGAGGTAAGTAGGAGTTAGCGCAAAATTTCTTGCCAAAATTAGTTTCTGTCTCCGTGAGTGGCGTAAAGCAGTTTTCCATATTTTTGTGCTCCGTTTTTTTCTGAGAGCCTTGCTCGTACATCCTTGTGGTCACAGTTATGTCCGTTGTTCTATTTTTATAATTATTCATAAATTTTACATAAAATCCTTACCATGGTGAGCGAATCCAATTCTCCAAGCCAGGCGTTGAGAAGAGCCTCTGGGTCTTCCCCTTGGTCATCCTCGGTGATCTGAAACAGCGAAATTCGGAATCAGCGTCAAACTACAGAGTCTGACACGCAGGAGGTGTGTGAACTGGAGACATTCCTCAACAAGTGTAGCATTATAATAAATATTTACCGGTGAATTGTCAATAAAACAAAATTAAAAAAAATAAAAGGTGGTAACCTATAGATAACCCGTCCCAAAATCTTTGTTAATAATAATGGACGTTAAAATTTAAAATAAAAAAAATTAAAGTTAAAGGCCATAGACACATTGAATGGACCAGTTCCCGTTGATCATCGAAGTTAAGCTACGTCGGGCGTGGCGGGTACCTGAAAGGGTGACCGACCACTTGCCGTTGGCATTATAAAAGGGTGAAAACCTGTAGATAGCCCGGTAGAAATGTCATCAAAAACAATTTCTCCTGCCAACAACCTTAACCTCGTTGAATAGACCGATTCTTCTAGATCAACAAACTTGCGCGTGGACTGAATATAGATGGGTGACCGCCAGGAACAACCACGTGCCATGGGAATTTTCAGAATTGGGTGGCAACTTATATAAAGCACGGTGCTAGTAGGCTAGAAGTTAATATGCCATAAAAAAAAAGGTCGTCAATTTATGTGTTTAGATAAATCTTCAAGAGCTTAAAAATAAATACAGCATAACACATTTTACGCGAATCACCTGCTACAAAGACCAACTCATAACTGATGAACATCAGCAACAAGCGGTCAATCAGCTGAATTGAGTTCAAACCTAAAAATGATTTATTCATAAGAAGATAAGTATCTTTAAGGGGTCATATTACCTTGTAAGTTTTTTTTAACCATTTTTTATGGGTCAAAAATCTTCCTTAACTAATCAAAACGGATATCCAAGAGTGTTTATGTGAAGAACAATATTTAAAGGGGCAAAAATACCATTTGCCGAGGGAACGTGATGCTGATTTTAAGATAATTTTTTGAGCGAGCTTCGATTGATCCCTTTTAGCACTTCCCTCCGAAGGAAAGTAGCTATTGAGGTTGGACTCATGACGGAATTTTTGAAAAATTTCTTCAAATCTTTATCGATCCTACCTAGTAGACACCGAAAATGACCCCCGTTAAAATTTATATATATATATATATATATATATATATATATGCATATATATATATATATATATATATATATATATATATATATATATATATATATATATGTGTGTGTCTGTTAACACGATAGCGGCCAGAGTTTTAGTTTTTTCGTCACGAAACTTGGTATATAGCATTCAATTAGCAAACGATTGAACGAGATCGTTAACCACCAAAGTCAGTCCACCGGAAGGGGGGGGTTTACCCCGAACCCATAACACTAATTTGACTATGTCAGCCGTAATATTTCTTATATTTCAACGAAACTTGGTATTCGTTGTGTTAATATAGAGAGACAATTGAGATATAAAAATGAACTACATCGGTTCATTAGAAGGGGGGGTTTACTCCGGACCCACAATACCAATTCGCCACTACCAGCCGTGATTTTTGGTATATTTCGACGAAACTCGGTATTCGTAGTGGTAATCTACAGGTAAATATGTGTTGTAAAAATAAACTAAATCGGGTCATTAGGAGGGGGGGTTTACTACGGACCCACAAGACCAATTCGCCACTACCAGCCGTGATTTTTGGTACATTTCGACGAAACTCGGTATTCGTAGTGGTAATCTACAGGTAAATATGTGTTGTAAAAATAAACTGAATCGGTTCATTAGAAGGGGGGGTTTACTCCGGACCCAAATTCCTATTATACTCATACCGGTCGTAATTTCTGCTGTATTGTAACGAAACGCGGTATACGTCGTGGGTAACTCATGAGAAAGAAGTGTTGTAAAAATGAGCTGAATCGGTCAATCGGAAAGCGGGGGTTTAATTTGTAATATATTTCAATAGAAAAGCCCGCCAGACGTAGGTTCACAAAGCCGCCGCAAGGAGCGCTTTCTATCACTAGAGTGACTGTATCCTGTTCCTGCGTTAGATCAAAATACGATAATATGAGGTTTTTTGTATTTATTACGTAGTGTAATAGGTACCATGTGTAAACATAACTCTGGAAGCAAATTAATAATTGATCAGTTACTCATTACAAATTTATAAGAGAACTATTCATGTTTTTATTTTATTTATGTAGGATATTTTAAGCAAATTGTTCTGGAAAGCAGTCTACACTACCCAAATTCTGAGGAAAGTGCTTAGTTATGCAGCTCCTGCGTGACGGACTTTTTAATTATTAAGTGTTTTTTGGTCCTCCTTCAATACATTACAAAATGAAAACCCTTTTTTCTTTTTTCTTTTTATTTTTATTACAAGAAAGTATGAAGAAAAATTAAATAAGAATAAAATAAACATTACAGAAGAGTAAACTTTTAAGCCGATGTTTTTCAAATCGGCCGATACTCTGGCGTCTTCAATTTTTGCCCGATCAACTGCAGCTTCCTAATGATATTTACTAATAAAGCACGTAGGATTTTTTCGATTAATTGAATTACAACCGATTTTCGACGGATGTTTTAATATAAATTGAATAATTGTTTACTATTTTCGAAAAAATTAATATTTCTTAACACCCCTACGTACTTCACTATATTTAACCTTCTTCTCCCCAAATAATTTCAGTTTTTCGTTCTGGATTTAAAATTTCAGACTATCGCCCATGATAAAAGAGGGTTTTCGTTCCTCAGACACAGTGCCGCCATTTTTTTTTCGAAAAATTAAAAGTTTTTTGGATACTTTAACATCCCGTATAAAACATTTGATGTAAAGAATTGAAAAATAATGATTTATAAATTCAATAAATTGACTAAAATGTTGCTGTTCCGGTTTGTAGATGATCCATCAGAACAACAGAATTGAAGGTTATGTCCCATATGTGGGCCTGGCCTTCAAAACTTTATTCCGGACATATCTGTTTGCTCATCCAAGAAATATTTTTCCACTTAATAGGTTCAAATTCCATGGATTCCTGCTGTCCAAGGAGACAGCAGATTCTCCTTGTACAATAGTTCTGTCTTAAGAAACCAATAAGATTTTATAAACAATATGATTATGTCAAGGACAGAATATCCTATATAGCTTATTTTTTTTGTTTATTAAGTAGCCTTAACCCAATCAACTAATATCACTTCAGAAAAGCTGTAGAATTTTTATTTTTATCAGTCGTCTTTTAATTTTAATTTAATTGTATTCCTACTTTTTACAAAATCATATTTATAATTATTATAATTTATTCATTATTTAGTCTAAAATTTTAGAAGTTTTTTCACGAATATCTTCCAATTTCCAATTCTCCTTCGTAGCGGTCCAGTAATACAAATAAAAATAAAATTATTAATTCTAATCCGCATATTTCTGGCCACTTATGTTTATTCACTTCTTTTTTGGACATATTTGGCGTTCCCGCGGGAGATGGTGGGTTCGATCCCCACCGGCGCCAGATATTTTCTCATCTCAGGGCTCGCTGAGAAAATTCCTGGCTGCACCCTGGATGTCGGCGCTAATAGCCATGATTTGTTGATGCGCCGTAAAAAAAAAAAAATAAAAAAAAAAAAAAATTGGTGTTCCCGTTGATCACCGAAGTTAAAGCAACGTCGGGCGTGGCCAGTACTTGAATGGGTGACCGACCACGTGCCGTTGGCATTATAAAAGGGTGGTAACCTTTAGATATGTAGATAGCCTGGCGTTAATAGCCCAATTGTTGATATGCCGTTGAATAAAAAAGTGTAGGTAATAAAAAAGTTTCTTGGCCTCCTTGCCACCTCCTCAGACGCCATTAAATCTTTTTCATTTTTAAATACATATATGCAAAGGGATGGAAGAATTTATTTTTAGGGTTTGATCTTCCATGAAAAATATAAAATAAAATCTTTAGTAAATATTAAATACAAATATATGTTGTAGATCCTAAGTTGAAAACTAAGATGTTCTAAGTAGTTGGTAACAGCTTATTAAGTCTTCAATTAATTTATAGTTTACTAGCCGTTACCCGGCGTGCCATGCTACGCCTACTTTCTGCATATAGAAAAGCCTAAATAAATTAGAAACCAAATAAGTATTATTAAAATCTAATAACACGAATCTGTAATTGTTTCGAACCCGTGACCTCCCAACTGTGAGTCCTAGACGACTTTGACCTAACCTTATAACACTCCCCGTATCAAGACATACATGTATGCCAAGTTTGGTAAAAATCGGTCTAGCGGTGTGGATTTTTATAAAAAAAAAAAAAAAAAAAAAAAAAAAAAAAAAAAAACATACTGACAGCAGCTGGTAGACGTTTTTGACCTTGTTTACGGCACTCTCCAGTTTAGGATCTACCTGTGTACCGAGTTTAGTCAAAATCGGACGAACGGTGTGGATTTGTATAAGGGACAAAATTACTGACAGACAGCTGGTAGACGTTTTTGACTTAGCCTACGACACTCCCCAGATTAAGGTCTACAAGAGTACCGAGTTTAATCAAAATCGGACGAACGGTGTGGAGACGGTACCGAGTTTATTCAAAATCGGACGAACGGGATGGATTTGTATAAGGGACAAACATACAGACAGACAGCTGGTAGATTTTTTTGACCTAGCCTAGGAGATTTCCTAGGTCACGACGTACCTATGTGCGAAGTATGGTCAAGATCGGTCAAACGGTGTGGATTTGTATAAGGAACAAACAAACAAACAAACAGACAGACAAACAGACAGACACGTGATTTTTATATATATAAATATTACATTTTTGTTGTGGAAAGAAGTTTTCCACAACAAAAATGTAATATAAAATATAAAATAATTGAAGATTGAATAAGCTGTTACCAACTAGCTATTAAATACGAATAAATGTATTAAAATACATAAACGTATTACAAAATAATTACGATTTGATGAACCCTGAGGAGGTGGCATGGAGGCCACGAAATGTAAAGGATAATTATAAAATAAATTATTACAAAAAAAAAAGTTATTACAATTTCTTTTTTATTGACTCTCGCCAAATAATTTGCAAAATAGAAAATTAATACTGTATTTAATTTTTATGAAACCGATATTTCATTCACTTAAGTAAGCGGACAGAAAAATATATTTTATCGCTAAAAATACATCAGACGCCATCTGTCTCCATTTCCCTTTTCTTCGTATCCTCGAATAATAATTATTCTAGAACGGAAATGTACATTTTTTTCTTGTCATTTTATCTTTTTTTTTTTTTTGGTTGGTTTATTTTATTTTATCTCTTTAAGTATTTTGCGATTTATCTAGGTGAGATACTATATTTGCCCGGGAAGAAGACAAACTTGGCCAGAACTCCTGTCTCCCCCTCATGTGACTCAGATTATCTCCCTGGCAACACTGGGTATTTCCTCTGAGTAACGAAGATTTAACGGGGGACAAGACTACGGGAAATGATATATTACTTTTCTTGCAGGCTAGTAACTATGAAGAAGTCATAAAGAAGACCCTAATTTTTTTTTTTCGTATTTCTCAAACAATGTTATAGATATGACCATGAAGATGGTTTCATTTGATTCCTCTTGTCAACGTATCATTACAAAATCCGACTCGCAGGAACTGCATCATCTGAGCGGGGTTCCCTTCATATACCTAGTGCCATTAGTAAAGGAATACAATCATTTATTGGTAGGTTTTTATGTTTCGTGAGAAAAAAAAATAGTAATATAATATTCAAAGAGCCACAAGAGGAAACTGATTGTATCCTAAGCGGAAATTCGCTCTTGGAAACACTATAACAAGGTTTTTTTATTTTTTTACCTAAAACCAACAACCACTTAAGACGTTAGGTAAACAGAGACAAAAACCCCACAAAAAGAGTTAAAAAGAACAAAACTAGCAATTGTGAAGGTTTAAGCACTTATTTCTCTTACCACGATTTTCCGACCATTTTCGAGATATTTTAGAAAATATACAAAAATCCTAAAACATTTCATCCCTGATAATGATTTTATTTCTAGTAATTCCTTAACTCCAAACGGAACCAAAATTTAACTATCTTAGATTAGATGGATGTCAAACGTCTCACATACAACTGAATTAATCGTTTCTGAATATCCAAACTGAAAATAAGTTTGAAAATTTAGGTGTTTCAATATTTCTCGAAAATCGTTACAGATATCGCTTTATAAATGGCTTTATTCGTTTTTTTTTTTACGTTAATAAATCTGTAAAACGAATACCAGCACGCATCTCAACTCGAAAACGGAAGTGTCCCGATTTTTTCGCGCGAATTTTGTTACAAAAACCATGTTTCATATCTAGACGGATTCTACTGGCTAACGACCTTTCAAATTACACGAAAGATTTTTCTACCGAATATTATTATTTTTGAGCCGGTCGGAGAGCGAACAGACAAATATATATATATATATATATATATATATATATATATATATATATATGTATATAAACAAACACAATTTTGAACCACCGTTCGTGAACACTACGATCTTTTTTGCACAAAGCAGCGGATTCTGCTGGGTAAAAAACTTCACCTTTCGTTTCTTCAAAAATGCAAATTATTCATTTTTCTGAATAAAATGACGACATTGCCTGTACATTTCATAGAATCAACTAGACTTAGCGCGTTCCCAATGGGAGCAAACCCGGTTATGACGTCAAACTAGATGAGGTATACCACACGCGCCCACTTAATGAAGCGTTTTTCCTTCTTTTTCTTTTAAAAGATATTACTTCTAACTTAATTTACCAAAATAGGCTGTTATTCTTAAAAGATAGGCTCTGCTAGGGATATTTCTCTTCATTTTCTGACATGATTCCATTACAGAAGATTGCGTGGGAGCTCTAATGCGGCCTTAGCTTAAGCAGAGGAGACGTGCGAATCCCTTATCGCGTGTCTTCATCGGTCTGCTTCTAGCAAACTTTCATCTGATGTTGTTTGGTTTATATTTTAGAAACTTATATATAATTCTGACATCAGATTTATCACTTTTGGAGTTAATTAATTAGACGCCTATTTTTGAAGAAAAAGGGAGATAGAGTTTGAAAGGAAGGGAGGGAGATTGATAGGGACTAAGTGATAGCAAAAGAGGGATAGGGAGAGAGGGATATGGGCAGATGGATTGGGAGAGAGGAATGCAGAGGGGGGGGGATTTGGAGAGAGGGATAAGGAGAGAGAAAGAGAGGGGGAGGGGAGAGGGATTTGGAGAGAGAGATTTAGAAGGAGGGATAGGGAGAGAGAGGGGGGATAGAAAGATGGATTTGGAGAGAGAGAAAGAGAGAGGGGAGAGGGATAGAGAGAGAGGAATCGAGAGAGAGGGATTTTGAGAGAAAGGGATTAGGAGAGAGAGATAGGGGAGAGGGATAGAGAGAAAGGGATAGAGAGAGTGGGATAGGGAGAGAGGGCTAGAGAGAGAGGGATAGAGAGATAGTGATAGAGAGCGAGGGATAGACGGAGGAGGATAGAGAGAGAGGGATAAAGAGGAAGGGAGAGAGAGAGGGAGGGATCGAAATAGGGATTTGGAGAGAGAGATTTGGAGACAGGGATAGGGAGAGAGAAGGAGGGGGGGAGGGGAGAGGGATAGAAAGAGGGATTCGGAGAGATTTGGAAGGAGGGGGGGAGAGGGATAGAAAGAGGGATTCGGAGAGATTTGGAAGGAGGGATAGGGAGAGAGAGAGGGGGGATAGAAAGATGGATTTGGAGAGAGGGATAAGGAGAGAGAGAAAGAGAGAGGGGAGAGGGATAGAGAGAGAGGAATCGAGAGAGAGGAATTTTGAGAGAAAGGGATTAGGAGAGAGAGATAGGGGAGAGGGATAGGGGGAGACAGATAGGGGAGAGGGGTAGGGGGAGAGAGTTAGGGGAGAGGGATAGAGAGAAAGGGATAGAGAGAGTGGGATAGGGAGAGGGGGATAGAGAGAGAGTGATAGAGAGATGGTGATAGCGAGGGATTTACGGAGAAGGATAGAGAGAGAGAGTGATAAAGAGGAAGGGAGAGAGAGAGGGAGGTATAGAAATAGGGATTTGGAGAGAGAGATTTGGAGAGAGGGATAGGGAGAGATAGGGGAGAGGGATAGAGGGAGAGATAGGGGAGAGGCATAGGGGGAGAGAGATAGGGAAGAGGGGTAGGGGGAGAGAGATAGGGGAGAGGGATAGAGAGAAAGGGATAGAGAGAGTGGGATAGGGAGAGAGGGATAGAGGGAGAGGGATAGAAAGATGGTGATAGAGAGCGAGGGATAGACGGAGGAGGATATAGGGAGAGTGATAAAGAGGAAGGGAGAGAGAGAGTGAGAGGGAGGGATAGAAATAGGGATTTGGAGAGAGGGATAGGGAGAGATAGGGGAGAGAGATAGGGGGAGAGGGATAGAGAGAAAGGGATAGAGAGAGTGGGATAGGGAGAGAGGGATAGAGAGATGGTGATAGAGAGCGAGGGATAGACGGAGGAGGATAGAGAGAGAGTGATAAAGAGGAAGGGAGAGAGAGAGGGAGGAAAAGAAATAGGGATTTGGAGAGAGGGATAGGGGGAGAGGGATAGGGGAGAGGGATAGAGAGAGAGAGTGATAGAGAGGGAGCGATAGAAAGAGGGATTTGGTAAGAGAGATCTGGAGAGAGGGATAGATAGAGGGATATATATAAGGAGAGTGATATTTTAGCGGCATAAATCTTGCTATTCTTCGATAGTCCTTTCCAACTGGTATTGAAATATGTTTAATCTATTGTTACAATACTTTTACCTGGTGTAAGTATTTTATCTTCACACCAGATAAAAGAATTAGATGGAATCAGGACAATAGCGAAATTCCTACGAATCAACATTTTTCCCCTAGTATCCATAATTGTTATCTGTTTATTATATTTTCCCCTAGTATCCGTAATTGTTATCTGTTTATTATATTTTATTTATATATTTTTGTAATTTTTACTACAAAGAAAGCTATTACTTGCCGTAATGCCATTAGAAAAGAACATATTTTTCAATGCGCATAGAAATGTCATACATTGTGAAGAAATGTATTAGATTAGTTTCCTGGTTATATAGAGAAGCATCATGGTCTGTGTTGGCGTTTATTACTCACAAACAATTCTTTATACGTTTCTTAGGAAGTTGTGAAGATTGGAAACGTGAGTTTGCGTAAACAGTTTCTACAGCATTCGAAGGATTTTGACGTCGACTTGAAGACATATCTTGGAAAGTTGAAACGATTGATTCAGGATGTGAATGTAATTCGAAATCAGGGTGGCCATGTTTGTTCGAATTATCTTTATAAGCTGAAGTTAAATAACAAAAATAAATAAAGAAAACACTAAACAGTTGGACAAAATTCACTTCGCCCCTACATGCTTCGCACCGGTTTTTATTAATATTTAGGTTGAAATGAAGTCGTATGTGTAATTTCACGAAAAACGGATTTGGACCACTAATAGTTCAGCATTTCCAAAGGCGTACGAAACATGTAGGACAAAATAAAGTTAGTGAAACTATTTAATGATGTTTATTAATTTTTTTACCTTTCGCCTGTAATAAAGCTCAAACTTCATTTTATCAATAAGATTACAAAGGCACGCAAAAAAAAAAAAAAAAAAAAAAGTTTCCAAAGACACTGTACATATATTATTATGTATTTCGACGCGCTGAATCTGGAGTCAGTTTCACTCCAGCACGTCAGGTTTAAGAGCATTGGAACGTCAAATTTCTTATGAAGTCGTTTTAAGAAGAAATAACTAGAGCTTCCATGGTTTTGAGAGTCGCTGAATTCAAATCTAAGTTTCTGTTTCACCCCATCGGAGTAAAATCAAGGTAATTTCAAGGGAAAACCTGTTTATTTTGCTGAAAATTAATCTGCAGTCAAAACTACTTCTTTGCAAAATAGACATTTGTTCTTGATTTTGCGACGATCTGATGAAACAGATCTCGGATTTGAATTCGTCGACCCTCAAAACCATGGAAGCTCTAGTTATTTCTTATTTAACGACTTCATATGAAATTTGGCCTTCAAATTCTCTTACGCCTGACGTGATGGGATTAAACGGACTCTGGATTAGGATTCAGCGTGCACATAAGAATATATATATGGTGACTTCGGAAAATGTATGGCATTTTTTGTGTTATTTATGCATCCCAATACGAAGACACATTCATGGAATTCCTGTCAAGTCTGCACATCCGATTTATTTCCTCGGCTTAGCTGTAAGTGGGTTGACGCCCTGAGCTCTTTGTCCGAAACGGCACCTCTCACCGGTACGGATCTGATCAGTATTCCGTCCCGTCGACGACGATCTACCGGAAGTCAGCTATTCGAATTCAGCTCGTTCAACTTCCGCTCATTGTCAACTCTATACACCCAATAAAATAAAGTGTTTTTCTTTTTAAATACTTTCGGAGCAGATGAGGCTCTTGCTGGTCTGGAAGAATCATTGGAGTGGCTTATCTATATATATAAAAATCACGTGTCTGTCTGTTTGTCTGTTTATTTGTTTGTTCCTTATACAAATCTACAGCGTTTGACCGATATTCACCAATCTTGGCACACAGGTAGGCCTTGATACGAGAAATCTCCTAGGCTAGGTCAAAATAGTCAAATTTCAAAATTTGGTCAAAGGGTCAAAAGCTTTGTTCAAGAAAAATTGGCTACACTGAACCATTCAGATTGTGACGGCCATTTTGAATAGACTATTACTGGCCTCTGACGGCTGTTAGATGAAGTGCTGTAGTGCTGGCCTCTGCCATTAACATTATGGTTTGACCGATTTTCGTAACAGGGTATATACAACTAGGTATCAAGTAGATCTTGATACGGGAAGAGTCATAGACAGAAAGTAGGTGTAGCATGGCACCCTGGGTAACAGCTAGTTGGATATAAATCGAGGAACAGAACAAAATATTATCTCTCGGGTCTGAATGCGAATTCAGGGCATACAGGAAGATGTAGATTCATGACTATTAGTCATAAATAATAGTAAAATATTATTATACTGTACATTTCCGGATGAAGTGCTTCTAAGTAAAAAAAAAAAGAAAGTCCGTCACGCAGGAGCTGCATAACTAAAAACTTTCCTCAGAATTTGGGTAGTGTAGACTGCTTTCCAGAACAATTTGCTTAAAATATCCTACATAAATAAAATAAAAACATGAATAGTTCTCTTTTAAATTTGTAATGAGTAACTGATCAATTATTAATTTGCTTCCAGAGTTATGTTTACAAATGGTACCTATTACGTACGAAATACAAAAAAACCTCATATTATCGTATTTCGATATAACGCAGGAACAGGATACAGTCACTCTAGTGGTAGAAAGCGTTCCTTGTGGCGGCTTTGTGAACCTACGTCTGGCGGGCTTTTCTATTGAAATATATTACAAATTAAACCCCCGCTTTCCGATTGACCGATTCAGCTCATTTTTACATCACTTCTTTCTCATGAGTTACCCACGACGTATACCGCGTTTCGTTACAATACAGCAGAAATTACGACCGGTATGAGTATATTAGGAATTTGGGTCCGGAGTAAACCCCCCCTTCTAATGAACCGATTTAGTTTATTTTTACAACACATATTTACCTGTAGATAACCACTACGAATACCGAGTTTCGTCGAAATATACCAAAAATCAGGGCTGGTAGTGGCGAATTGGTATTGTGGGTCCGGAGTAAACCCCCCCTCCTAATGAACCGATTTAGTTTATTTTTTCAACACATATTTACCTGTGGATTACCACTACGAATACCGAGTTTCGTCGAAATATACCAAAAATCCCTTCCGGTGGGCCGACTTTGGTGGTTAACGAACTCGTTCAATTGTTTGCTAATTGAATGCTATATACCAAGATTCGTGACGAAAAAACAAAAACTCTGGCCGCTATCGTGTTAACAGACATATATATATATATATATATATATATATATATATATATATATAGATATATATAAATTTTAACGGGGGTCATTTTCGGTGTCTACTAGGTAGGATCGATAAAGATTTGAAGAAATTTTTCAAAAATTCCGTCATGAGTCCAACCTCAATAGCTACTTTCCTTCGGAGGAAAGTGCTAAAACCGACTCGCAGGAACTGCGTAATCTTAGCGCGGTTCCTTTCTTATCCCTAGTGATACTAGCAAAGGATTAGAAGCAGTTATTGGTAGATTTTGATATTTCGTGAAAAATATACAATGAAATCTCAAAGAGAAGTAAGATTTTAGGCGCCAAAACAGGAAACTGACAGTATACTAAGCGTAAATTACCCCATCCTCTGTCTTAACGTTTGTTCTTGGAAACACTACAACCACGTTTCTCATTTTCTTATCTTGTTTACTAAAATGCTCATTAAAATGTTATATGCAAGAAGTTTACAAATTGAGGAACAGGTATTTTATGCTCGAGGATAATTACGAAATGGAGAACCTGAGCCATCTTAGCGTGGTTCCTTATAATATGGTGTCATTTGGAAAGCATAGAATAGAAACTGATTGGTTTGGAATATCAACGTTTAGAACGTTGGAATATCACAAATTTAGAAAATTGATTTGGGAATCAATATTCCAAATTTGTGCACCCCCCCCCCCCCCCAAAAATTAAAATTATTTATTTCCAACCCCTCGGTTTCTTGGCTTCTTACAGTTATAATGTACGGCGGCATTACGAACACAACTTATCAGAAAAAAAAGTTCGACTCTCAGGAACTGCGTCATCTTAGCGAGTTTCTGTTAATATACCTGGTTCCATTATTAAAGGAATAGAAGCTGTTATTGGTAAGTTTTAATCTATTGTGAAAAAAATGGAATTATTTTAGACAACAATACAGGAAACAAGACTTTTTTATTAATATTAATATTATAAGTTTTTTTTTTAATTATTCTTATTTATTTTTTTAGATATGCCAATATATTTCTATCCAATTTTTGATAGAATGATCTCATTTTTTTAACGTTTTTTCAGTCGCTGTTTTCGGTTCTTTTCAGTGTTTTTATTTCAATTTTACAGTAAAATGAATATTTGAGAGGACTTCCTGGCAAGGTAGGACTCAAAAACTTTTTATAAAATATATAATTTAGCTATAATTCTGTAACATTAAGGGTAGGTGTAACACTTCATGTAGATTGGTGATTTTTTAATGCATTTTGTGGAGCATTCCATAGATCTTATAGTTAGATTCTATATAATAGAAAATTGTTTGTTTGGATCTTCAAAAAAATTATATTTTGTTGTAGAAGTGCCCCTGAAGAGGTACGAAAATATGCACGAAACATGTCGGGCCTATTAAATAAAGTAGTATGAAGACAGGAAGACTGCTTTAACAACCCCATGCCTATTAAGATAAAAAAGAATTTATATATATATATATATATATATATATATATATATATATATATTCCGCAGAGATATAATAATTGTATTATCATGTCCTTTTTATCTTATTAGTTTTGTAACTAATTATGACCGACTTTTCTATGCTATTCTAGGCCTTATTTATTAAACTACATAAATAGTTTAAAAGCAACACCCATTCTCCCTTCTTGAAGATCACCAACACACCAAACATACTTAGAACTAAAACACCCTCACCGGTTTATTTTCTCCCTCCATGTCCTTCGACGAGAAGGCGCCCCTCCCCTGTAGATAGCTCGCTTTATCCAGAGACTTCCAGGAATAGTGTGGTTATATTTAGCCACCCGGAGATGCTGGAATCCTCCATATAGGGCAGCTAGCATCAACCTTAGCTCCATATCGGGAAGGTGGCTTCGGGTCGGCGGGCAAGTCCTATAGGATTCTGCACGCGGACCTTCAAGCATTGCTAGCTTTTTGCGCGGGTTCTTATTTTTAAACCTGTTTTTTTGTTGAATCGGGTATATATAAACACATTCCAAGAGTTCTGACTCATTTTTCCGGCTGTAAAAGGACTAAATTGAGTTAATTTAAAAGCCAAATTAGTCCGATTCACAGGAAATGCGTCATATACATGTTCCCAAGTATTATTTACACCTGGTGGTATTTAGAAAGATTAAAAGAGAACGAAACGAACAATTTTCCTCCAATTGAGATGGTTCCATCAAAAGTACTCAACATATATATTTTGGGCTATTTTTTTTTTTTAGCTTTCAAATGCTTACCTTTCACTTACCACGATCAGATTAGTTGTTGACTCATACCCTCCGTCTCACAGGATGCACATCGGTCATCTGTCCTATTATCAGAGTTGGGCTTATTCGAATAATTTTGTTATTTAAATAACGAATAAAAGATAATTTTTTATCCGTTATTAATTAATCATACAACCACGGATGACCAATTATCCGTTATTCGAGAAACGGGTGAATTATCTTTTATTCGTCATTTGATTATCCGTTATCTTTTATTCGTTATCCGTCCACAATACCACTTTTTTCTATCCATTCGGGCAAAAACAAACTGTTCGTTTGCACATGGCATTGCACTCTTTAAATAAATATTTAAACATTAAGAAATTGTTTTTTAAGTACAACACGGCACTTCCATCGTCAGCACCAGTCGAACGGCTGTTCTCGTTTGCTTCCATAACGGATATTCCAAAAAGCAATCGACTCTCTGATGAAATGTTTGAGAAAAGAGTAGTTTTAAAATCTATGTTGAATTTAATTTAAAGTTTAATTATATATTTAAATAATAATGTAATACATAATTATATTTAATAATAATTTAAATAATTACATATTATATTATATTTAAATAATAAATAAATACATTATGATTAAGTAGTAAATTGGTTTTCTACACATCTTCCAAATATAAAAATCATCTTTCGGATGAAAATTTATCCATCGAATTAAAATTCATCCGTAAGATGAAAAATTATTTCAAATGAAATCTTAAGATAAAAGATGACGGATAACTTTACGTAAATGGTAATAATTTCGAATAACGGATAACGGATATCCGAAAATTATAGATGACAAATAACGAATAACCTAGGTTATTCCTCATCCGTTATCCGAAGATAATTTTTCCCCAACTCTGCCTATTATGCGAGCCCCATATTGGTCAACCTTACCTTAACATCCTAATGAACTTAGGTATTGTCTGACTTCACCCTTCTAATATCTTCTTCATTGGGGCACCCAAAATGTATGAAGCTTCTACATTCCAATGCCTGGGAAGGTCAGGTGCGCCCCAGTGTCATGAAACCTTAACTAGTTACTATCTTGTACTGGTGACTATTATAAAAGCTTTCCAATGCTACACACTCAAATGTAACATGCTTTGGGGTCTCTTGTACCCCCTCCATCTTCAGACTGGTGATCTTTATGGTATGCATATGCTGATTCATGGTACAATGGCCAGACACGGTCGCCAAAATCTCTCTCAAATTTTTCCTGGCCATGCTCAAGATGATCTCCTTCCTGCTTAGACTTTTGAGCTCTATGAAAGACTACACGATGAGAAAAACGTACGCTAACAGCGCAACAACACATATACGGTTCAGATTTATTTTTCCATAGGTGCGATAAGAGACACATATCCTCGTGAGCATTTAATAATGGAAAATTGGTTTGACATTAAAGGTGTATTCACAAATATCATGTGACGGTTCAGTCATTGTACCGTCAACAGACAGTCTCAGGCAAATTATCGCTGAGAATGGCCATCGCCGTTTCCGATTCGGAACAGTGACTGCATTTTGACGTGGCTGGTGTGTGTGTGATCGAGCTGTCATGAAAACATATTTTTTGTGACTGATACTGGACAGAAATGACGGAACGCAGTCTTAGAGTTTGTCGAATTCTTTCAACCGCTCATAACAGAGATTTACTTAACATTTTTTTGTTGATATATTCATTTGCTGCAGCTAGGCAATAATACAGCACCTTGTAAAAATAAAAAATGATGAAAGCAGAGACAATAAACTACTCAAATGACCATTGGTAACATTTTCCATCAGAACTTCCGGATTGCGTCATAAAGTCGACGTCATAAGCTGGTTTCCTCCCTATGGAGGCGAGGAGGAAACGCGCTAATATCTAAAAAATATCAGGAAGTTCTGTTTGAAATCGAAATATTATTTAGGAGCCCCTATTCTGTGCTTTTGAAATCGAACTAAGGATAATATTCTGGAAACGTGCATTAATAAAAGAAATGAACTTGATTCTGCGCCGATGTGCTGAAACAGACCTCGGATTCCAATTCGGTGACCCTCAAAACCGTGGAAGCTCTAGTTATTTCTTCAAATGCCCTTAAACCTGACGTGCTGGACTGAACGGACTCCGGATTCGGATTCAGAGTGTCGAAATAAATAAGAATATACGTATGGTGTCTTTGGAACAGACCAATTTGTTTATTCTGTGTGCATATGTTATAATTGTGACACATTTTCCTATTTTCCTTTACTTATACTAATAATATAAACCACAGAAACACTATAAAGGGGTTATAAAGTGGTTAGGGTTCTAATATAGAACTGATAAGCCATATCACATCTCCAGCAATATTATACTCCATGCTAACACTGTGACCTGGACACGGAGTCCACACAGATAACTAGGACACTTCCTTCCTTTTGTACAACCTCTAGTGAAATATTATCTCTCGGGTCTAAATGCGAATTTAGGGCATACAGGAAGATGTAGATTCATGTCTATTAGTCATAAATAATAGTAAAATATTATTATTCTGTACATTTCCGGATCAAGCGCTTCAAAGTCCAAAAAAGTCCGTCACGCAGGAGCTGCATAACTAAGCACTTTCCTCAGAATTTGGGTAGTGTAGACTGCTTTCCAGAACAATTTGCTTAAAATATCCTACATAAATAAAATAAAAACATGAATAGTTCTCTTTTAAATGTGTAATGAGTAACTGATCAATTATTAATTTGCTTCCAGAGTTATGTTTACACATGGTACCTATTACACTACGTAATAAACCTCATATTATCGTATTTTGATCTAACGTAGGAACAGGATACAGTCACTCTAGTGGTAGAAAGCGCTCCTTGCGGCGGCTTTCCGAACTTACGTCTGGCGGGCTTTTCTATTGAAATATATTACAAATTAAACCCCCGCTTTCCGATTTACCGATTCAGCTCATTTCTACAACACTTTTTTCTCATGAGTTACCCACAACGTATACCGCGTTTCGTTACAATACAGCAGAAATTACGAGCGGTATGAGTATATTAGGAAGTTGGGTCCGGAGTAAACCCCCCCCCCTTCTAATGAACCGATTTAGTTTATTTTTACAACACATATTTACCTGTAGATTACCACTACGAATACCGAGTTTCGTCGAAATATACCAAAAATCACGGCTGGTAGTGGCGAATTGGTATTGTGGGTCCGGAGTAAACCCTCCCTCCTAATGAACCGATTTAGTTTATTTTTACAACACATGTTTACCTGTGGATTACGACTACGAATACCGAGTTTCGTCGAAATATACCAAAAATCACGGCTAGTAGTGGCGAATTGGTATTGTGGGTCCGGAGTAAACCCCCCCCCCCCCTTCTAATGACCGATTAAGTTCATTTTTATATCTCACTTTTCTCTCTATATTAACACTACGAATACCAAGTTTCGTTGAAATATAACAAATATTACGGCTGACATAGTCAAATTAGTGTTTTGGGTTCGGGGTAAACCCCCCCCCCCCTTCCGGTGGACCGACTTTGGTGGTTAACGAACTCGTTCAATCGTTTGCTAATTGAATGCTATATACCAAGTTTCGTGACGAAAAAACAAAAACTCTGGCCGCTATCGTGTTAACAGACATGCCACACACACACATATATATATATATATATATATATATATATATATATATATATATATATATATATACCTCAATAGCTACTTTCCTTCGGAGGAAAGTGCTAAAAGTCCGACTCGCAGAAACTGCGTCATCTTAGCGCGGTTCCGTTCTTATCCAAAGTGCCATTAGTAGAAGTTATTAGTAGGGTTTGATCTTTCGTGAAAAATATAGAATGAAATCTCAAGGAGAAGTAATATTTTACGCGCCACAGGAAACTGATTGTATCCTAAGCGGAAATTACTCCATCATCTTTCTCAACGTTCACTCTTGGAAACACTATAACAACGTTTCTCATTTTCTTACCTTCTTTTACTAAAAAAAATCATTAAAAAGTTATATGCAAGAAGTTTGGTAAACAGAGACAACAACTTGTTAAAAAGAACTAAAAACTAACAATTTTGAAGATTTAAGCACTTATTTCTCCGATTGACATCGCCCCATCGAAAATTAGATCAGAACCTTTTTTGTAGAGATATTTTTTTTTTTATTATTATTATTGATTATTACAACAATATGAGTTAACATATTTCTAGTAATATTGCTGGTTCTGTTATAATGACATTGTGTGGCTTGATGTGGGAATATGAACAATTACAAAACCCACAATAGTAATACATTAAAGAAAAAATAAGTAAATAAATAAAAAGGTAATAAAATAATAATGAAACAACTGTAAACAATTTTAAATGAAAATATAACACACTTTGTGCACTGCAGATGTTAAAGCAAATTGTCTCTAGGCCACCTCCGCTTCAGCCTTCTATGGGGATTTTGTGGATTTTGGAACGAGGATAGAGAATTTATCAAAGGATTTGGATGGCCTGGGAGATTGGAATGGAACTTCTGATAGACTGATTTGGCCAGGGATTGGATAAAGGGGATATTGAAGTCATTAAGGAGGGTTAGGTTGAAGACGTAGTAAGGAGCATTGGATATAAGGATTTTGGAATGTATTGTTTGTATTCTGTAGGAATTGGAAGGTTTAGTGGAACCCCAGAGTTAGTGTAGAGAATTTAGTAAGATTTCGAAAGGTTTCTTTCCACTTACTATATTTAAGAAAATACGAAGATCCGAACATTTAATGTCTACTTCCTTAACTCCAAACACAAGCAAAACTTAAATATCTTAGATCATTTATTTATTTAGAAGTGATTCGCAACTACTGGGACTTCACTCCTTCAAGGTAGTACCTGTATGGTCTAATGAACCAGCATTAAGATGGGTATTTAATTCTATTATTTTCATAAACTGGGTTTTGTAAGTGTCTGTTATATGCCTGGAAGCCTCTGGTTATTCAGGAGATGTCTTCATATGCGAGTGTATAGTTTAGTGTCCTGCAAGTAAGAAAGTATTGTATTTATGAATCTATCTTAGATTAGATTAATGTCAAAATACAACTTGAACAAGTGTAAACTGAATCCATCGTTTTAGAATATCCAAACTGAAAATTTGTTTGGAAATTTTGTATCAATTTTTCTCGTTACCGTTTTCATGTATCACTTTCAAAATGGGTCCATTCTTTGTATTATGTTAAAGAACATTAAAGAAGTGTTGTACGAAATAAATTTACTCGTGCGAAAGCACCAGCAGATTTAGTCAACCGAAAAACTGTTTTTGTTTTGCCAACATTCGCTTCAGGATTAGGCCTAACCCACTGACGTACAGCAGGATTTCAGCATTTTATACGCTTTATATTAAACAATACCTAATTAAGTTCATGAAAAGAAAAATAAATATGTTGATAAAACAGAATAATCAGTCATGTAGAGAGGCATTATAATGTTTGAGATAAACACCGCTGACAATAACAATACAGGGCTGTGTGATAGAGAGACCAGCTGGCGAGTATTGCATAATTAATTAGATGGCACCAGAGTGACATGGTACATTCGCTGGTAATATACAGTCCAGATTGGTAGGGTTGGCCGGGTTCTAGGCTTGTTTCATCAACAGAACATTTCAATCTCATAACAAGATATTAAGATATCTAACGTAGATTTTATATTAGAAAATTTTTCTATTTAGTGACATCACTCCCAGGAGTGATAAGACATAAAATAGAGGTGGTAAGGGAGAATTGGGTGGGATAAGATTGAAGAAGGAGAGGTTTAAGGATTCTCAAAATCATATTATAACAAATAGTCAATTTGTTTCTCTGAAAAGGCTGGTGGCGTTGCTGAATGCGATGCGCAGGTGCACATGAAAACTGGTGTTAGTTTGTAGATTTTTGGGCTTTTCGAGTGCCCAACCCCCATAATTAGCAATCAATCTGCACTTGATGGATACAAATGGTTATTTGAGAGGTTCAGGACGCCAAAAACCATAAAATAAGCTAAAAAAAATCCATGAAGCTAAAAAATTGGCCGCTTTTCCTAGCCGAACCCAATTTTTCGTTGATTTACTGCAAGTTCTAGTCGTGCGAGATGTAAAAACATAAAGAATACGTAAGAAGCAGACTCGAATGTTACATCAGTATTGGAGAGACGTTCAGAAGACAATTCGCATTCAAGGCGTATTGTCCATTATGCTAGCACTTCAAATCGGAATGCAGCTTACTGTCCGTTTATACGGCGCCTTGAGTTTGCGTATATCTACAATCTAAAGGCGTTCTTACTCATGTAAGTCTTAAGAAGAATTGGGCAAAAAAGAACGTTTAACATTCGATTCTGGTTGAGTCTTAGTCTTTTTTTGCTACTTTACAATCTTCAAACACATTTGACAACACTCGATCGTATCTACTGAATAGAAAGAATCATTAAGGAAGAACTTGAAATGGCAAGAATCTTTTAAGGAGAAACATACAAAAAAAGATCATTGTCTTTTTGGCGTGTATCCTCTCACTCTCCATAGGGAGGTAACTCGCTTATAACTTCTACCCGAAAATTCCATGCGTGACGACTATAAAATTTCGGATTTTAGGAATCAGACATTTATATACAAGGTGATTCAGGTCAGAGTTGGGCAAACGTTAGCGCGCGCTAAAAGCTGATACCACTCCGCTAATTTAGCGAAACTGTAGAAAGCCAGCGCTAATAATTAGCGGTTAGCGGCGGCAGTGCGCTAACCGCTAATATATTTATGAAATATCGTAATTGCTAATAGCTTAAGCTGTAGTTACAACTTGTAACTATAGCTTTTTTTTATATATTTACTACGGGATGTATACACTTTAGGTCACTAACGCCATTGCTTTATGAAAGATAAGAATCTTTGATGGTTATGATCATCAAAGATCATTCGCATAAATATACACCTAAACAGTCAATGTATAGGACAATATAACACAATTCTACAAGTCTGCCATGTTGATATTTAAAGTTGTTCTTGTTCAAGTCCTGCAATCTGTCAAAATATATTTTAAAGGGAATTGCGCATAGCGTGAGCTGCATATTGGAGGCAGAGTTGGGCAAACGTTAGCGCGCGCTAAAAGCTGATACCTCTCCGCTAATTTAGCGAAACTGTAGAAAGCCAGCGCTAATTATTAGCGCTGGCTTCTACAGTTTCGCTAAATTAGCGGAGAGGTATCAGCTTTTAGCGCGCGCTAACGTTTGCCCAACTCTGATTCAGGTCTAAGTAGCCAAACTTCAGGAAGTGATTTAGACATCATTTCCAACAAAAAAGTTCATTTAAAGTATGGTCCGATTCCGAATGGAGCTGAGTCCAATTTTCTATTCTCTTAAGGTGGACATATGTCCATACAAATAAGTATGGATTGCTCAAAAATCCTTAAAGATAATTAAATTCTAATTATGCCATCATGAAATAGATACAATTTGTTTTTAAGAAAACCGTGATTTAATTTACTGAACTAGTTGAATTAGTGGTTTTCGCAAATTTTGTGCTCAGCCTCCTAACAGACTAGAGATTCACTACTTACTGGAAAACTCGTACATTTACTTAACAATAAATCTATGCAAATGAATTGAAAGTTTATTGAGGGATAGATTGAACGATTGGCTCATTTTTGTCAAAATATGTGGAATGTAGTTTTGTTTTTGTCAAATACCTTGTGTGAAGAAATTATTCATTATATATTGGCCAAACTGTGGGAATATATATATATATATATATATATATATATATATATATATATATATATATATACACACACACACACACACATATATATATATACATATATATATATGTGTGTATATATATAGTTCCATTTTCATGAAAGTTGGTAGAAAATATTTGATCTTACAAGGGGAGTATACAGCGATGGGGTCACCGATTTGGACCATTTTTTTTCTGGTGATTCTACAACGAAAAATAGTCGACACGTGTCCAAGCGTTCCGTCCAATGCGCCTTATGAGCCGAGAAATAAAATAAAATAGGTTGAAAGTGCTTTATTTTTTATATCGAGTTTAGAAAATGATATCGACATGATTCTTTCACCAATTCATTTGTTTTATAGAATAGATTAAAAGAAAAATATAATCGTTAAACAATAATTTAGATTTCCTCAAATATATTCAAAAATATGCTTACGTTTTCAAGTAAACTAGTATTATACATTTTTTTACACCAAAAATAATATCATATTTAAAATCAGCACCACAAGAAACCCTAATGTAGTGAATATCATTGAAAACAAAAAATAATGATTTTTCCCAGTCTGGAAGAGGCTAAATAGTTGTAGGAGGAAAACTAATGTGACGTTTTGGAATTCAATATCTCCCCTTGAGATAATCCGATTGTTAAGTCCTTGAAATCTTTCGAAAGAAGAAAGACTCCTTTTTCTAACCATATAAATGACTATTGTATTATCTTAAAAGGTACTTGCGAAAAATGGTTCTTAAAATTTTTTGGGGGGGGGGGGGGGGGGGGGTGTAATAGCATTTTAATTGGCTAACTATTACAAGTTCTAGATTGTTAGTATTCCATACCCTCCAAATGTTCTCTGCCCCGTCAGAAATTCACCCAAAGTATTTTCCGTATACGCCCATGGGTTCAATAAATTGATATAGCCACCAGAAGAAAAAAATATAAATGTTTGTTTGTTGAACGAGAGATCCTGACTGCCCCAGTAGCAGCCAGCTGGTGAAAGCTGTGATGCCCCTGTCTGCCATCGACCTAGAAGGCCTTCTGTCTGTCAGCTCAAGGAAAGCAGAGTGACTCTATACTCTATACGTCACTAAATGAATGACGAGTTCACAGTGACGCATTAATACTTGGAAAAATGTCATTTCTTCAAGCGAATTTACATTTCCGAAGAATCTAAAGAATATAGTGATAAACGGAATATTTGCATGCGTATATATATATATATATATATATATATATACATATATATATATATACATATATATATATATATATATATATATATATATATATATATATATACATATATATATACAGAAATATAGTTACAAGGTAGGGATTGTCGGGGTCCGGTCACTGCTACTTAATAAAACTGCATTTTATCATAAAAATGGTGAGGGGGGGTTTCTGGACCACCCAATGGAATCCATTGGGTGGTCCAGAACCCCCCCCCTCACCAACTCCTTTCTTCCTATGTTTCCCTGTCTTAACTGTCAGAAATGATCCCGCATTTGTGATGAATAGTTCTCTATCTTCCCCCCCCCCCCCTATCTCTAAGCCCATATTGTTATTTTTATATCTAATCTAATATGTAATCTGTTATTCTTATTTCTGTTCTCCTAATAATCCAAACACTTCTAGAGCAAATTGTTCTTCTATATATTATGTTCTAGTATTTTACGTTTTTGTCTTTTTCCATATACGTATGTGTATTTGTGTATGTAGGCATATATATATATATATATATATATATATATATATATATATATATATATACATATATATATATATATATATATATATATATATATGTATATTTCAGTATTACATCCGTCCTACTTGTTTTTTACAGCCCTGATGAAGGCTTGAAGTTCAAGCCGAAACGTCGGCACAATAAAACCATTTTTATGATAAAATGTAGTTTTATTAAGAAGCAGTGACCGAACCCCGACTATCTTTACCTTGCATCATCAACGGTCAACGATCTCCTATCAAAGAAATATAGTGATTTTGTTCAAAATTAATTCACAAAAACTTTTTATATTTGCTCGTTTATTTCCTATATGGAGGGAAACCTACTTATGATGACGTATGAGAAGCTTTAAAAATGCACCAACTTTAATGAAACATAGTACAGAAATAAGTTGCGAATACTCGAAATCGTTACCTATTAGAGACCGAAAACCAACACTGTTTTTTCGAGCGAAAATCACGTGGTAGAATTGTTCAGTCTCTGTTACTTCATTTTGTAAAAGTCTTACAAAAAATGCGGTTTTCGCCAAAGTCACGTTGTGTGCACCGGTTCCCGTTGATCACCGAAGTTAAGCAACGTCGGGCGTGGTCAGTACCTGAATGGGTGACCGACCACATGCTGTCGGAATTATAAACCTGTAGATAGCCCGACGTTAATAGCCCAATTTTTGATACGCCGTTAAACCCGTGAAATCAGTGCTTAGAAGTCAATAGTGTTAGTTTCGTTCCTATTAACGGAATTGTGTCTTCGCTTCCCTAAGTTTTTAATTTTTAGTGTCTAGTTTCCCTTGGGCAGTGTTTAGATTCTGGTGTAATGTAACTCAACCTTCTTCGAAACAACATGAAATAGATGTTTTTACATTTTTAGTGTTTAGTTTCCCTTGGGCAGTGTTTAGATTCTGGTGTAATGTAACTCAACCTTCTTCGAAACAACATGAAATAGATGTTTTTACATTTTTAGTGTTTAGTTTCCCTTGGGCAGTGTTTAGATTCTGGTGTAATGTAACTCAACCTTCTTCGAAACAACATGAAATAGATGTTTTTACATTTTTAGTGTTTAGTTTCCCTTGGGCAGTGTTTAGATTCTGGTGTAATGTAACTCAACCTTCTTCGAAACAACATGAAATAGATGTTTTTACATTTTTAGTGTTTAGTTCCCCTTGGGCAGTGTTTAGATTCTGGTGTAATGTAACTCAACCTTCTTCGAAATAACATGAAATGGATGTTTTTACATTTTTCACAAAATATCAAAACGAAATATTAGGCCAATGCGCTCGGCGTATATGTGTGTATATATATATATATATATATATATATATATATATATATATATATATATTGATAATTGATAATTTGCAATCTGTGTGAGTAAATTTGGTCAAACTATACATACAACACAGTGAATAAGATGAGGCAGACATTACTGCCCCTCCCAATGAAAGTTATGGTATTTCTTATTTTAATTAAAACTTGGTCTCTATTTTTAAACTATATACATTATTTACAATATTTTTTATGGCAGGCTAATTAACCAGTAGTAAATTTTCTCTTGGCCAGAAGAGGATCTGCCAAGAGGATTGTGGTGGGCTGGGAGTTTTGAGAAAACAATCAGGAATGGGGATTTGGCTAAATCATGGACAAAGGGTATATCAGTGTCTCGGTGGATGGTTAGGTTTGAAACGTAGAAAGGAGCGTTGAGGATTTTACGGAGGACTTTGGATTGGAAACGTTGGATAATGTTTATATTGGATGGCTTAGCTGATCCCCATAGTTCCGTATGTCCATATCGGTCTTGTATATTGTCAGTTTGTTTTTTGTGTCTAGTTTTGATTTGAGTCCAATTAGTCGTCGGAGAAGTCCAAAGCGTTTGTTCAGTTCTTGTCTCTTGTGTTTTATGTGCGTTTTCCAGGTAAGTCGCTTATCGAGGTGGAATCCTAAATATCGGACCTAGTTACATTGGGGTATTGGGATATTGTGGATGGGATTCTATGAGACTAATATATTTAAATTACACATAGAAATAAAGCGTTGAAACAGCACCAGATGATATTCGAATTGAGTTTGTCAAGTGACCTTGTTCTTAGCATCCTTAAAGCTAGCAAGAAGACGAGTCTTGATATATCTCTGCCAGTCCTCAGCTAGGCAATCATGGAATCTAGGTCAGATAGACCAGTCATACTCCCTACTCTCAGAACATCAACAGCCTTCTTAATGCTTCTGTAACATTTAATCATCAAGAAAGCTTCTCTAGTAACTAGACTTTCTGCGGAAGATAACCTAATATAAGTACCGTGGAATAAAGGAGTTTCACTATAGACTTATTCCACGAAATATGTATACATATTATTTAGTTCTGTTTAATGACCGAATTTATATTTGGACTATAGGTACCAAACATGCCCAATTTTTTTTGCATCAGTTTTATTCCTTGCAGATATAGCTTGAAGAAAATTGATCTAAGCTTTGTAGGGCGAAGAAACCCAATATTTTGGAGGAAAATAAAATTATCAGGTCATCCCATAAGTAATGTCGGTGGACTGTAGAATGTGTGGATCCAAGTTTTTCTGCCATCTCTTCAACTATTACAACAGGATTTTCTTCTTCAGTAGCCTGCAGGAGTTGGTCGTCATGCTCTCTTCGTCGACCTGTACAAGAGTATATATATATATATATATATATATATATATATATATATATATATATATATACATACATGCAGGGACAATTGGATCATTTGTAGATCACTCGAATTATGTTCGAGAGGTCCTGAGTTCAAAATTAGGAGGCGCAATAAAGATTTTCTCATCTATTATCGTCTTTCAGCTGAACTGATATTTAGTTATGGAGTTCCTGCGATAAGGAAATGGTTTTTCCTCCAATACCGATTTCCATTAGAGGAAAAGCTTTCCCTCTTTGAGAACTGAACCATATGATCCTAATGAAGTAGTTTTTGCTGTTCTAAGTTCATGTAATGACACCATTAGATCTACAGAGATTTCCTTTCAACAGCAGCTCTAGGTTTTAAACTTTATATCCTAAAACAGCTTTATCCTACAGAGACCTTTAATCAACAAAAACTTGAAAACTAGATTTTTTTTTTAAATTTAACAATGAAATATACTTTAAATTAAGCAATATACACGTATTTAAGGAGATGAAGTAAAATTGTGTAGAAGGTTACTTCCCATTTTTACGAGTTTTTTATAGAATAAGGTAAGGACTAAACCAAATTCTACCTGTTTTTACCAAGATCTAATAAAATGGTATGGGAGAAAAATTTTAACGCATTGTTGACTCATACTGATTTATAAAGGAACGTTAAAACTTACGGAGTGCAGATACCGCATTAACTACATTTCCTGTTTTATGGGTTTGGTGGTTATCAAGGAACGTACAATATCTCTGACTTTTATACCACTTTATTGGACATAAGAATGGATTCGTTCAGAAGGTCCGTAAACTCTGTTATTCCGTAAAGAATCGTTCGAATTTATGTGCGTACTATTGTATTAAGAGTAATGAATAAGACTTTGGAAGAGCGTGGGTCTGGATTGATGAGTATATCTCGTTGAAGAAGTCACTGTGCAGGGCGCTAGGTGACACTTTATGAAATGATCCAAATTCTGTTTTAAAAGAAAATGCTATACCATAGCGCGATGTTACTCTCGTGGAATACGCATGGGCCACCCAGCGTTAATCCATGCCCCTCTCCCACAGGTCTTCACACGCCGATCTGGAAAATATTTAATAGGTATCTGTATCAAGCGTTACGTTTAACACATAACGCGGGATGCAATCAATTTAATAAATTACAAACGACAAATGAGTCACCTTCTAGTAGAAGATACGACTAGACAATCTTATTGAAACTAACAATGCAAAAAAATATATTAAAATCTACGGCGAAATTTAAAGACCATCTAACCTGCAAATGATCCCAAGTAGAAATAAATAACACTTTATATCATTTAGTTTTAGCGCGGTTACTCTCTATCTCCATAGGGAGAACCCGCTTATGAGGTTGACCTCACGAGGCGATCCAGAAGTGCCGACTAGAAACTTTCCGTTTCAGACCCTATAGATCACGAAAATATAGGTGGCTAAAATTTGTATATATATATATATATATATATATATATATGTATATATTTATATATATGCTTGTCTGTTCGCGCTCTAGCAAGCTCAAAAATGGTCCGATTTTGATGAAATTTGGTATAAAAATCTGTCGTCTAATTTGAAAGGTCAAGTTCGTTAGCCAGCAGAATCCGCCCACTGGAAGATAGTTTTTGGGGCGAAATTCGCGCAAAAAAAATCGTAACGCGTACGTTTACATAGGAAAACGAATGAAACAATTTTTAAGGCATTATCTGTAACCGTTTCTGAGAAAAGTGGAATAAATGTTTTTATAAGTCATTATTTTTTTGTGGGAACTTAGAATCGCGGGATTCAATTGAAATATTTTCTACATCTTGGAAATTCATCCCAACTAAGATGTTTAAATTTTGGTTACATTTGGAGTTAAGGAAGTATGCGAAAAAATTATTTTATTAACAGACAAGAAAAGTTTTCGGATCTTCATACATTTTTCGTAAATATCTCGATAACTGTTGGGAAATCGTGGTAAGTGAAAGGTGACCTTTCGAATGCCCTCTAAATTCTCTACAAAAAATGTTCTGAAGCAATATTCGATGGGGCAACGTCGATCAGAGATATAAGCGCTTAAAACTTAAAAAGTGTAAAAAAGTCTATTGAAACGGTTTTTCTCTTTGTTTATCTCACTTTTTAATTGGTTGTTTTTTGTTTTAAATTGCATTTATCAGTAAAATTAGTATTGTAGTAAAATAAGCTAAGAAACGGTGAAAGGTAATGGTAATATGTTTGGAGTGGCTGTGGTAATCAAGATGGCAGTGGCGAATCATGATGACGTAGGTTGTTTTGAATTCTCCATCTATATAACCTTCCTCATAGCCTCCAACTGAAGTTATTGTTATTTATTATTTTATAGAAAGATTTTAACCCACGACAGAATGGAATTTTATTCGCCATGAAGCACATATTTACAGTTGATTATAACAGTAAGTCGAATTTGCTAGTAAAACAAGATACTTAAAATGACAAGGAATTTTTGGTTGTTTAGAATAGAGCCTTCTCAGCGGTAGTCGAAGAGTAAGTACGTTTTCAGTACGTAATTGTATTGACTTATACAGATTAAGAATTATCCGCTTCTGTGTAAGTTTGCTACTGTCAGTTTCCTGTGGTTTGTGATGCTAATCTATTCCATTTCTTCGAGATGTATGTAACCGCGCTAAGATGACGCAGTTCCTGCGAGTCAGACTTTTAATTGTTTAACGCCCCTTTCTTAATAACCAATTTTTTTAGGATGATTATCCTAAAAATCCCCCACTTAATCCCTTAAGCTACCAACCCTTACGGGAATCGAACCTGTAGACACAAAAGATGTATTTCGTTACAATTTAAGTATCCTTAAATTAAATTTGGTTTAAACTATATTCATGAAAGATTTCCAACCCTTCCTATAATTTAGGCAATCCGAGTAAACTTCTATCGAAGTTTGTAAGATCTAGAATTTCCTTCACTTCCCCTAATGAAAGGCGATACTACAAGCACGCAACTCTTGAGTCGAGGCATTAGTGGTTGCTGGGTCTTCCCGTGGTATAGAGGCTAACGCCTTGGATATTCATGGGGGAGATGGGGGTTCGAATCCCACCTGTAGCAGGTTGAGTTTCTTCAGCCCCTTGAGGAAGTTTCCTATAGATAACCCGGCGCTAAAAGCCAAGATATCGATGCGCCATTTTTTGGGGGGTTTTCGTACATTTTCGTAAATATCTCGAAAACGGTTTAGAAATTGTGGTAAGTGTAAGGTAGCTATTCGGCAGCTTACTAAATTCTCTACAAATAACATTTTGAACCAATTTGTTATGTGGCAATGTCAACAGGAGAAATAAGTGCTTAAAACTTTGAATGTGATCGTTTTGATCTTGTGAACGGGTTTTTGTCTTTGTTTAATTCACTTTTAGCGCGGTTACTCTCTATCTCCATAGGGAGAACCCGCTTATGAGTTTGACCTCATGACGCAATCCGGAAGTGCCGACTAGAAACTTTCACGTTTCAGACCCTATAGATCACGAAAATATAGGTGGCCCAAATTTGTATATATATACATATATATATATATATATATATATATATATATATATATATATGTATGTATATATGTATATATTTATATATATATGCTTGTCTGTTCGCGCTCTAGCAAGCTCAAAAATGGTCCGATTTTAACAAAATTTGGTACAAAAATCTGTCGTCTAATTTGAAAGGTCAAGTTCGTTAACCAGCAGAATCTACCCACTAGAAGATAGTGTTTGGGGCGAAATTCGCGCCAAAAATCGTAACGCTTACGTTTTTTAGTTTATATGCTTGCAGGTACTTGTTTTATAGGTTTCTTAACATAAGAAAACGAATGAAACCATTTTTAAGGCGATATCTGTAACCGTTCCTGAGAAAAGTGGAACGATCAATGTTTTTGTTAGTCATTAAATTTTTGTGAGTACTTAGAATCGCGGGATTCAATTGAAATATTTTCTACAACTTGGAAATTAATCCCAACTAAGATGTTTAAATTTTGGTTATATTTGGAGTTAAGGAAGTATGCGAAAAAAATTATTTTATGAATAGACATGAAAAGTTTTCAGATCTTCATACATTTTTCGTAAATATCTTGATTACGGTTGGGAAATCGTGCTAAGTGGAAGGTGACCATTCGAATGCTTACTAAATTCTCAACGAAAAAGGTCCTGAAGCAATATTCGATGGGGCAACGTCAATCAGAGATATAGGCGCTTAAAACGTAAAAAAGTCCGACTCGCAGGAACTGCGTCATCTTAGCGCGGTTCCAGTTCTTTTTTTTTTTTTATTATTATTTTTTTTTTTTTTTTTTTTACGGCTCATCTACATCTAGGTCATTAGCGCCGACATCCAGGGTTTAGCGAGGAATTTGACCAGCGAGCCGTGGGATGATAAAATTCCTGCCGGAGGTTGGGAATCGAACCCACCATCTCCCGCTTATGAACCCAAGGCGCTAGCCATTAGACCACGGGAGACCCCGGTTCCTGTTCATATCCCTATTCTCATTTGAAAAGCATAGAATAGAAACAGATAATATTTTCCTCGGCCTTTGTTCAAAGGGTTTTATGGCTATACCTGGGGTCAGGTCTGCAAGACCCTAGAATCCTCTTCTACCCATACTTCATTTCATACGTTTCAATGAATTGGAAAATATCAAATATTTTCACACATTCCTGTGTTCTTTTACTATAGTAATAATTCTACAGATAAAAACAATTAAAAAATAAAATAAAAAAAACCAACAGCATAAAGGCAATTGAAAATATTCAAAAGACGTCATCGAATCTTTTTCTCTTGGCAAGCTATATTTCTAACAATGAATCGTTTTTCTTATTTTGCCTAATCTGTTTTATTGTAAAATACATTATCCAACTATAAGCAATTAAAAAATAACAAGGAATAAAAACAGACAAAAAGAACAGTTCGAATAAGCAAAATCAATTACTTTAATGTTTTAAGCACTTATTTCTCCGTTTGACATCGCCTAATCAAAACTTTCATCAGAACCTTTTTTGTAGAGCATTTAGTAAGCTTTTTCTAATGGTATTCTTCCGTTTCCCAAATTCTCAACCTTTTTCGAGATATTAAGGAAAATATACAAAGTTACCAAAACTTTTTATGTCTGTTAATAAAATATTTTATTCTAACCCTTCCTAAACTCCAAACGTAACCAAAATTTCAACATATTAGTTTTAATGATAGTAAAACATGCAGAAAATGTTTCAACTGAATCCCATGATTCTAAGTACCCAAACCAAAAACGGTATTCAAAAACTGTTTTTCTAATTTTCTCAAAAACGGTTAAAGCTATCGCCTTGAAAATGGTTTCAATCGTTTTCCTAGCCAAAGAAGCCTATAAAACGAGTACTTACAAGCTTATGAACTCAAAAAAGTAAGCGTTACGATTTTTTTCGCGCGAATTTCGCCCCAAACGCCATCTTCCAGTGGGCGGATTTTGCTGGTTAACGAACTTGACCTTTCAAATCGGGCGACAGATTTTGGTACCAAATTTCACCAAAATCGGACCATTAGGGAGGCCAGAAATCCGCGAACAGACAAATATATATATATATATATATATATATATACAAATTTTAACCACCGTTATTTTCGGTCTCTAGGGGTTCTGAAACGCGAAATTTTCTAGTCGGCACTTCCGGATTGTTTCATTGTATCAACCTTATAAGCGGGGTTCCTCCCTATCGGGGAGGGAGGAACCGCGCTAAAAGTGTTTGTTTTGTTGTTTTGAAAGGGTTTTTCTCTTTGCTTAACTCACTTTTTAATTGGTTGTTTCTTGTTTTAAATTGCATTTATCAGTAAAATTAGTATTGTAGTAAAATAAGCTAAGAAACGGTGAAAGATATTGGTAAGTTTGGAGTGGCTGTGGTAAACAAGATGGCAGTGGCTAATCATGATGACGTAGTTTGTTTTGAATTCTCCGGTCTATATAACCTTCCTCATAGCCTCTAACTATAGTTATCGTTATTTCTTATTTTATAGAAAGATTTAACCCACGACAGAATGGAATTTTATTCGCCATGAAGCACATATTTACAGTTGATTATAAAAGTAAAACGAATTTGCTAGTAAAACAAGATACTTAAAATGACAACGAATTTTTGGTTGTTTAGAATAGAGCCTTCTCAGCAGTAGTCGAAGAGTAAGTACGTTTTCAGTACATAATTGTATTGACTTATACAGATTAAGAATTATCGGCTTCTGTGTAAGTTGGCTACTGTCAGTTTCCTGTGATTTGTAATTCTAATCTATTCCATTTCTTCGAGATGTACGTAACCGCACTAAGATGACGCAGTTCCTGCGCGTCGGACTTTTTTAATTGGTTGTTTTTAATTTCATTTGTACTAATGTAATGTGCAATAGTGCTCATAGCTTCAGATGCAAAGCCCTTAAAATAAATAAATAAATGAAATAAAATTTCATTTGTCAGTAAAATTAGTATTTTAGTGAAAGAAGGCAAGAAAATGAGAAACTTATTGATAATAGTGTTTTCCTAGAGCGAAAGTTGAGAATGCAGGAAGTCATTTTCCCATAGGTTACTGTCAGTTTCCTGTTTTGGTGCCTTAAACTTCCTTACCTTTGAGATTTTATTTTATATTTTTAACGAAAGATCAAACTCTACCAATAACTGATTCTATTCCTTTACTAATAGTACTAGGGATATGTACGGAACCGCGCTAAGATGACGCAGTTCCTGCGAGTCGGACTATTTTGTGGTCAGTTTGATAAAGCTCATACGCCGTAAAAGCTAACAAAATGAGAGTTTTTTTTTTATTTCCTTATTAATTATGGCAATTTTGGCTTACATTTGAAATAAAAAAAATAAGTTCATTATATTTTCGACTTCATATCGTCGCTACAAATGCAAAGTATCGAATGTGAAAATCACCACTTCTCAGAGCGGAAAAGCATTTATTCATAACTTTTTTTTTGGGCAGTCAAATATACGGCAGATTTGACCTTTTGATAGTGGAATACTTTCCCTTTAATAGAGTGAAGTCAGATTGAAGAATTTGCCGTACATAAGTCCAGCAGAAATTAGTAAAGATTGACAATGAAAGGTGCATTTTTACACATTCGATACTTTGCATTTGTATCGACGATATATAATAAGAACAAACCTTTTTTTTTACAGTTTTAAAACATTTTATTTGCTGTCTAGCCGTTCTTTGTTAATAAGAGAAGGAAAATAGCATTATGAGGTTAATCGAGAAGGCCAAGGTCTTTGTAGAACAATTAACATTTTCGGTAGTTTGAGAAAGGCGAGAATCTAATAAGGAGCTCTATTCATCAGCTTTCTCTGTAAGGTTTAGGTGACAACCTTTAAATGACACTTCCGTTGGACTTTTGACATTTAAATCTAGCGGCGTCCTTGAACTTTCCGCAGTATGCAGGCGGGTGCATCAACAACTCATCCAAGTGGAAAATGACTTTAGCAGCAGAGAGTAGCTATTGAGGATTCACTCATCTAAGAATTCTTGAACCATTTCTTCAAATCTTGGTCGTGCTTATCCTGAACGCCAATTCCTGAATTAAAAGTATTGTACCACACGTCCTGCACTAAAAGGTCCTGAATTTCACGTTCCAGAACAACAAGTCCTGAAGCAAAACGCACTGAACTACTAGTACTGTACCAAAAAGTTATAAACTACATGTCCTAACTAGCAAGTCCTGAACCAAAAGGCACTGAACTACAAGTATTGTACCAAAAAGTCATAAACAGCAAGTTCTGAACCAAAAGGTCCTGAAATACAAGTTCTGAACCACAAGGTCCTGAACTATAAGTTCTAACCCGCAAGTCCTGAACCCAAAGGTCCTGAACTACAATTCCTGGACCAAAAAGTCCTAAACTACAAGTCCTAATTTGCAAGTCCTGAACAAAAGGGTCCTGAAATACAAGTCCTGTCCCATATGATCCTGAATTACAGGTCCTGAACTACAATTCCTGGACCAAAAAGTCCTAAACTACAAGTCCTAATTTGCAAGTCCTGAACAAAAGGGTCCTGAAATACAAGTCCTGTCCCATATGATCCTGAACTACAGGTCCTGAACCAAAAGGTCCTGAACTACAATTCCTGGACCAAAACGCCCTAAACTACAAGTCCTAATTTACAAGTCCTGAACCAAAGGGTCCTGAAATACAAGTCCTGATCCACAAAGTCCTAGAAAGGTCCTGAATACAAATCCTGAACCGAAAGGTCTTGAACTACAATTCCTGGACCAAAAACTTCTAAACTACAAGTCCTAACCCGCAAGTACCGAACCAAAAGGTCCTGAAATACAAATCGATAGCCAGAGGTAGTGAATCCAACGTTCACGAACTACAAGTCTTGACCCAGAAGGTCCTGAACTACAAATCTTGACCAACAAGTTGAACCAAAAGGTCCTGAAATACAAGTCGATAGCCAGAGGTAGTGAACCCAACGTTCATGAACTACAAGTCTTGACCCAGAAGGTCCTGAACTACAACTTTTGACCGTTGAACCAAAAGGCCCTGAATTAATGAAGTCCTGAACCAAAAGATCCTGAAATACAAGTCGATAGCCAGAGGTAATGAATCCAACGTTCACGAACTACAAGTCTTGACCCAGAAGGTCCTGAACTACAAATCTTGACCAACAAGTTGAACCAAAAGGTCCTGAAATACAAGTCGATAGCCAGAGGTAGTGAACCCAACGTTCATGAACTACAAGTCTTGACCCAGAAGGTCCTGAACTACAACTTTTGACCGTTGAACCAAAAGGCCCTGAATTAATGAAGTCCTGAACCAAAAGATCCTGAAATACAAGTCGATAGCCAGAGGTAGTGAATCCAACGTTCATGAACTACAAGTCTTGACCCAGAAGGTCCTGAACTACAAATCTTGACCAACAAGTTGAACCAAAAGGTCCTGAAATACAAGTCGATAGCCAGAGGTAGTGAGCCCAACGTTCATGAACTACAAGTCTTGACCCAGAAGGTCCTGAACTACAACTTTTGACCAACAAGTTGAACCAAAAGGATCTGAATTAATGAAGTCCTGAACCAAAAGGTCCTGAAATACAAGTCGATAGCCAGAGGTAGTGAATCCAACGTTCATGAACTACAAGTCTTGACCCAGAAGGTCCTGAACTACAACTTTTGACCAACAAGTTGAACCAAAAGGCCCTGAATTAATGAAGTCCTGAACCAAAAGGTCCTGAAATACAAGTCGATAGCCAGAGGTAGTGAATCCAACGTTCATGAACTACAAGTCTTGACCCAGAAGGTCCTGAACTACAACTTTTGACCAACAAGTTGAACCAAAAGGCCCTGAATTAATGAAGTCCTGAACCAAAAGGTCCTGAAATACAAGTCGATAGCCAGAGGTAGTGAATCCAACGTCATGAACTACAAGTCTTGACCCAGAATGTCCTGAACTACAACTTTTGACCGTTGAACCAAAAGGCCCTGAATTAATGAAGTCCTGAACCAAAAGATCCTGAAATACAAGTCGATAGCCAGAGGTAATGAATCCAACGTTCACGAACTACAAGTCTTGACCCAGAAGGTCCTGAACTACAAATCTTGACCAACAAGTTGAACCAAAAGGTCCTGAAATACAAGTCGATAGCCAGAGGTAGTGAACCCAACGTTCATGAACTACATGTCTTGACCCAGAAGGTCCTGAACTACAACTTTTGACCGTTGAACCAAAAGGCCCTGAATTAATGAAGTCCTGAACCAAAAGATCCTGAAATACAAGTCGATAGCCAGAGGTAGTGAATCCAACGTTCATGAACTACAAGTCTTGACCCAGAAGGTCCTGAACTACAAATCTTGACCAACAAGTTGAACCAAAAGGTCCTGAAATACAAGTCGATAGCCAGAGGTAGTGAGCCCAACGTTCATGAACTACAAGTCTTGACCCAGAAGGTCCTGAACTACAACTTTTGACCAACAAGTTGAACCAAAAGGATCTGAATTAATGAAGTCCTGAACCAAAAGGTCCTGAAATACAAGTCGATAGCCAGAGGTAGTGAATCCAACGTTCATGAACTACAAGTCTTGACCCAGAAGGTCCTGAACTACAACTTTTGACCAACAAGTTGAACCAAAAGGTCCTGAAATACTGAAGTCCTGAACCAAAAGTTCCTGAACTCCGAATCCTGAGCTACAAGTCCTAAACTACACGTCTTAAACTCCAAGTCCTTGAACAGCTAAGCTTCATTTTCCAGCCAAATGCTTGTCAATCCTAGCATCATTAAAATTTTTAATTAATTTCCTTTGTCCTCCAGACCTTCTCCTATTCTTCTTCCTTCACAAAGTCTATTCCCATTGTTTTTCGATTCCTTATTTGTTCTCTATTTTGTGTTATCTACAGTAAATATATCTTTTGATAGCTCATGGTTTCCTTTCCTTGATTATTATTCTATAAATAACTCAAGACTAAACACCATTACTTCTCAAATTTTCTAATTTATTATTAAATAAATCCAACGAAAGTAATAAAAAATGTTAAATAATATAATGATAAAGAATTAAATGATTAGAACATTGTAAGGTAGTGTATATATATATATATATATATATATATATATATATATATATATATATATATATATATATATGTATATATGGAAAACATCGTTTTTACTTTTCGCTTCAGAATATTATTTTGAAATTTTTAATTTTATAATTTTGAAATATATAAAAAAATATTGTTACTTGATTATAATTTCTATTATTTTTTAAGCCTCTTTAGATTAACATAATTCTATTTATTTAAGATATTAAAGTTAATTTACATGATACTAAAACAATGTTCTAAAATCTATAAATTGTTACAAACAAAAAATACATATTTTTAAAAAAATACTATTTATTTGCAAATAATTTTGAGTATGTTGTTACACTTTGCTTCGTTGGAATTACAAATGATTAATAGAGTAACCATCAAAATAATCATAATAGTAATACATAAAGCCCTCGAATAATTGATGCCAAAAACGCCTACCTTAGTGTAGTATAAGCAATAATATAATATACAATACAAGAATTAGAATATAGTAAACAAAATATTAAATACAAATTAAAAAATAAATATATATCTATATATATAAAAATCACGTGTCTGTCTGTTTTTCTGTTTGTTTGTTCCTTATACAAATCTACACCGTTTGACCGATTTTGACCAAACTTGGAATAATGGTAGGTCTTGATACGAGAAATCTCCTAGGCTAGGTCAAAAAAATCTACCAGCTGTCTGTCTGTATGTTTGTCCCTTATACAAATCCACACCGTTCATCCGATTTTGACTAAACTCGGTACACATGTAGATCTTAATCTGGGGAGTGTCGTAGGCTAAGTCAAAAACGTCTACCAGCTGTCTGTCTATATGTTTGTCCCTTATACAAATCCACACCGTTCATCCGATTTTGACTAAACTCGGTACACATGTAGATCTTAATCTGGGGAGTGTCGTAGGCTAAGTCAAAAACGTCTTATAGCTGTCTGTCTGTATGTTTGTCCCTTATACAAATCCACACCGTTTGTCCGATTTTGACTAAACTCGGTACACAGGTAGATCTTAATCTGGGGAGTGCCGTAAGCTAGGCCAAAAAAATCTACCAGCTATCTGTCTGTATGTTTGTCCCTTATACAAATCCACACCGTTAGACCAATTTTTACGAAACTTGGTGTCTAATTTATTTAGGCTTTTCTATACGCAGAAAGTTGGCGTAGCATGGCACGCCGGGTAACGGCTAGTATACTATAATAATTAAAATGCATATATATATATATATATATATATATATATATATATATATATATATAGTGTTTTTGTACGGTTACATATCAACTTTTTATATCAAATTATACAAAAAACAACATTATCTTATGTATAATATTTTCACTAGTCACATAGCGGTGAAAACCTAGGAGTTTTCTGCTCTTGAACTCCATCCAAACCCAACCCTAATGCTGAGGGAGGCGATGAATATGGAATGTCATCGCATAGCGGTATAGCAGTAACCCTCCTCTGCGCAATGCAGGAAATATCTAGGCCACTTCACGCACGATATGGCAGTTAAAGCGAAACTCGTCAAGCATAACATCAATTCTTATCATTCAGACGAACTGATAATCTAGACTTGAACAAACAGCAAGGAGTAAATATTCTTATATTCAATTGTGTATTGACTGAATGCAATTATTGACTGAATGCAATTAATGAATTTCTAAAAATAATTTTAATTTATTTGTTTTCCATAAAAAGTTTGAAGTGTTAATGATATTAAATATTTTTGCGTTCTGTTTCAAGTGCTGTGGCATCTCAACGAAAATGGCTCCTATAATTGTAGCATTTTAATCAGAAAGAAACCAAGTGTTAGTTTCTTTTAGATTTTTAGTCCTTCATAGATGATATTCCAACTAAAAAAAAAATATTATGGAAATATAGTGTAGTTTGAATGTAAATCACTTAAAAAATATTTCTGAGTCCCTGTGAAAATAACCAAAAAAAAAATATAGTTTTAAATCTTCGAAAACAAAATGGCGGCGCTGTATCTGACGTACGGAAAACCTCTTTTTTTCACGGACAATAATCTGCAGGCGGCATTTTTTATGCTAGAACTAAAACTAAAAACTAAAATCATTTTGAAAGAAGAGGGTTAAATCTAGTAAAGTACATTGGATTTTTAAAAGTATTAATTTTTTCGAAAATGGTGAATAATTCTTCATTTTCTATTTTAAAGAAACCGTCAAAAATCTCAGAGAAATTCTACCATCTCAATATGAAAATATAGTTTTTCTACTTTAAAAATACCTTTCCTTTATAGTAAACTAGCCGTTACCCGGCGTGCCATGCTAAAATAAATTAGACGCCAAATAAGTATTATTAAAATCTAATAACACGAATCTGTAACTGTTATGAACCCTTGGCCTCCCAGCTGTGAGTCCTAGACGACTTTGACCTAACCTATAACACCCCCCGTATCAAGACATACATGTATACCAAGTTTCGTAAAAATCGGACGAACGGTGTGGATTTGTATAAGGGACAGACAGACAGCTGGTAGACGTTTTTGACTTAGCCTACGACACTCCTCAGATTAACATCTACATGTGTGCCGAGTTTAGTCGAAATCGGACGAACGGTGCGGATTTGTATAAGGGACAAACATAAAGACAGACAGCTGGTAGATTTTTTTGACCTAGGAGATTTCTCGTATCAAGACCTACCATTATTCCAAGTTTGGTCAAAATCGGTCAAACGGTGTAGATTTGTATAAGGAACAAACAAACAGAAAAACAGACAGACACGTGATTTTTATATATATATATATATATATATATATATATATATATATATATATATATATATATATATATATATATATATAGATTGTTGATGTACCAGCAAATTAAAATATTTTATAGAGATGTGAATAACAAGAGTTAAAACAAGCAAATAATGACGCTATAATTTATGTACAAGAGATATAAAATTGAAACGAGGGTAACCCACTCGAAGTAAAGCCAAGCTTTAATAATTTAAAAATTACGGTAATATTCCCTTTTATTTTATTTGAATATTTAAAATCATAATTACCATAATTAGGATTTAAAAATGAATAAAAAATATTTGGCAGCGGTGGGATTCGAACCCACGCCCTTTCGGACTGGTGCCTAAAACCAGCGCCTTAGACCGCTCGGCCACGCTACCTCTGGTTCTCGGCTAGCTTACTGCAGTACTCGGGCCTAAAATAGCTCTCTTGACATTTTTCACACTTTGGCATTTTTTTATAAAATTACTCTTAACTCAATAAGTAGCATTAAATAAATTAATAAATTCTTACTTATATTAAATAAATTAATAAATTAATAAATTCTTACTAAATTTCTGTTGGTTCAGTAATGTGTTTTAGCAAAACTTTAACTTCTTCTATAAAATTCCTATTAAATAAATAAAGTTTCAGAGACAAACTATAATTTTTTTTTCATGAAGATTAGATAGTTAGCCGTCGAGGTGATGAATAAAGATGGAATGGTTGGGATTCGGCTAAAGAAACCTCAATATGATTTTTGTTAAAAAAAAATCGATATTTTGGACGTTTCGGCTACTCATTGGTAGCCTTCGTCAGCTAAAATGACAAAAAAAACACTACAGTCCGTCTCACAGGACTGCATCATCTTAGCGCAGTTCCGTTCATATCTCTAGTCTAATTTGGAAAGATTAAAATAGAAGCAGTTATTATTTTGGTTCCACCAAAATCTGGCGGTCTTTTTTTTTAAATTAATTATTATAATGGCGTGTCATCCCTTAAGGTCACTAACGCCATTCCTGTGAGTAGTAAAGTCTTGAAAGGTCATGATTTACAATCTTATCTGGAAGGGTCGGCTACACTAGAAACAGACCCGCTAGTGACAAGGTCTTGGAATCTTGGAAATCTATATTTCTAACAATAAATTGTTTTTGTTATTTTACTTAACCAGTTTTATTGTCAAATACATTATCCAACTATAAGCAATTAAAAAATAACAAGAAATAAAACAGACAAAAAGAACCATTGGAATAAACGAAATCAATTAATTTAAAGCTTTAAGCACTTATTTCTCCGATTGACATCGCCTAATTAAAACTTTCTTCACAACCTTTTTTGTAGAGCATTTAGTAAGCTTCCGAATGGTAATCTTCGGCTTCACAAGATTGTCAACGGTTTTCGAGATACTAACGAAATTATACAAAGTTACCAAAACTTTTTTTGTCTGTTAATAAAATATTTTATTCTAACCCTTCCTTTACTCTAAACGTAACAAAAATTTCAACATATTAGTGTTGATGAAACTCGAACATGCAGAAAATGTTTCAACTGTATCCCATAATTCTAAGTACTAAAATCAAAGACAAAGAACCCTCCCTAGGAAGGACGCTAGGCAGTTGAAAAGCTATATATCTTGGAAATCCATATCTCTAACATTAAATTGTTTTTCTTATTTTTCTTAACCTGTTTTATTTTTAAATACATTATCCAACAATAAGCAATTAAAACATAACAAGGAATAAAAAACAGACAAAAAGAACAGTTCGAATAAGCGAAATCAATTACTTTAAAGTTTTAAGCTCTTATTTCTCCGATTGACATCGCCTAATCAAAACTTTCATTAGAACCTTTTTTTTAGAGCATTTAATAAGCTTTCTAATGATATTCTTCCGTTTACCAAGATTTTCAACCTTTTTCGAGATATTAAGGAAAGTAAACAAAGTTACTAAAACTTTTTATGTCTGTTAATAAAATATTTTATTCTAACCCTTCCTTAACTCCAAACGTAACCAAAATTTCAACATATTAGTTTTGATGAAAGTAGAACATGCAGAAAATGTTTCAACTGAATCCCATGATTCTAAGTACCCAAACCAAAAACGGTATTCAAAAAATATTTTTCCGATTTTCTCGAAAACGGTTAAAGCTATCGCCTTGAAAATGGTTTCATTCGTTTTCCTAGCCCAGGAATCATATAAAACGAGTACTTAGAAGCTTATGAACTCAAAAACGTAAGCGTTACGATTTTTTTGCGCGAATTTCACCCCAAACGCCATCTTCCAGTAGGCGGATTTTGCTGGTTAACGAACTTGACCTTTCAAATTGGACGAAGGATTTTTGTACCAAATTTCATCAAAATCGGACCATTCGTCTTCTATCTAGAGAGCGAACAGACAAATATATATATATATATATATATATATATATATATATATATACAAATTTGAACCACCGTTATTTTCGGTCTCTAGGGGTTCTGAAACGCGAAATTTTCTAGTCGGCACTTCCGGATTGTTTCATTGTATCAACCCTATAAGCGGGGTTCCTCCCTATGGGGAGGGAGGAACCGCGCTAAAAACAAAAACAAAAAAAAACAGAAATTAATACAGAAACAAAAAAATGTTTATAATTGTGATAAGTAACAGAACTATAAATACAATTAACTTATTATAAAAGAACAATTTCGTCTTAAATTCTTAGAATGAGTAGAATGAAAATCAATAGAAACATAACAGAAAAAAAGAGGGCTATTTTACTGAAGTTTATATAAGTAAATAGGTACAATAATTGAATTTTAATAGTAATTAGTAACATTAATTGATTTTACAAAGAAATAAGAAACTACATACCAATGAAAACTATAGTAGCTAATAGTAACAATAATTAATGTTACTAGTTGATATAATTTTTTTTAAATTAATTAATGTTACTATTAGATATAATTTTTTTTTATTCAAACGCAAAATTAAATTTTAAAGGAGATTTATTTTTCCTCCGGGGGCGAGGTTAGCTCAGTGGTAGAGCACTCGACTAATGAACTGGAGGACCAGGTTCAAAACCCGAGCGCGCACTAAAGATGTTTTCTTCTAGTGCTGCCGTTCGAGGGTTGGATTTGGGGTCCCAGATCGTCCCTAGGCTCACCCAGCCTTTAATTAATTTAATTAATAATGGGTACCTTGGGTGCTAATGACTCTAGCAGTCGAAGCAGCCAAGGGGAAAATCAGGCGGCCGGAGCATAGTGTTGACCACACTATCTCCCTAGTGTGCCGTACGGTCAAGAATCAGATACCTCTACAGTATCTGTCCCTCTGGGCCCTTGAGGCCTGTTACGGGACTGATTTTTTTTTTCCTCCTTATAATGTAATCTAGGCGCACGGTAGTACGCCAGGCCAAGTTCCGGCCTAAGCATAATGTGTGTATATTACACTGTTCTGCACGAAAATCCTCCTTCAAACCAAAACATGCTTTCTTACTGTTTTCAAATGTGCTGAACACGAATCTGAAGTCAGGTTCTGTCTATCACGCACAGTTTCTTGAGAAATTCTAGTTTTTTATCCAAAAATGTGAGTTTTTTGTAAATTTGACGAATTTTTTTTTGGCATCAAAACATAGTGAAAAAAATTCAAAAGCCCGATGATTTTGAGCGCAATGAAGTATATTTGAACGGAAAAAAAATTGATGGGAATATTACAAGTGGTTGAAGAAATATGGCTAAAAGTGTTTTTTCAGTTTTTGATCTTGAGGCAGGGATTTGGTCAAGGACCTCACTTTTGAAGCAAAGTTAAATACTACTGAGAGAAAGGCTTGGATTGCTTTTCGAGAGGTATGTGCTAAGTTTTTGGGAAACGAAAAATCTAGAGACTAACGAAAAATAGTCCAAGAACTGCTTACTTCATATAAAACATTGGGATGCAATATGTCCTTAAAAATACATTTCCTGCATAGTCACCTAGACTTTTTCGCCCCAAATTTGGGTGCAGTTTCGGACGAACATGGAGAACGATTCCACCAAGACATATCCAGAATGGAAAAAAGGTATACTGGCAAATGGAATGAGAAGATGCTGGCGGATTACTGCTGGACATTGCAGCGGGAGGCAGAGGAGGAAGAGTACAAAAGAAAAAAAAATACTCATTGACGATGTGTGTATATTTTTTGAGTTGTGTCATATCTAGTATTATACCTGATAGCATGCAGGATTCAATTAATTATATTTTACCGTTGAAAAAGAAAAAAAAAACTGTTATAATAAAGACAATAATTTTCAAATACAATTTTTCATTTTTTCCAAGTTTCTCCTCTTTTCTCTCAAAATCAGAGGGTGATAGAATTTTTCTGAGTTCAGATTCGGACTCAGCACACCTGAAAACATGAGAAACAGGCAAAATTGTTCAAGGGAGGGGAGAAAAGTTTTTTTTTGCAGAACAGTGTTACAGGAGGTCTTAGAGCCGATTTTTACCCTCTCATAACATTCAACCAGGTAAAGATAAAGTTATGAAATCTTACACAGGTATTATACTACTAGATGTGAGTGCCACTGGAAATTTTCATAATTCTACATCGAATAGTTTCGGAGATATAAGCGATCAAAAATCGGGATTTTCACTCACTGACTCGTCAAAATTATTAGGCACTTCCCATGATGCTAGAGACTTGAAATTTTGCAGGATAATAGATATGAAGGTGTTATTAAAGGAAAAAATCGAAAAATCCTGAAAAGTTGTGTTTGACCGCGCTTCCGGGGCGAAGGCGTGCCAGTCTTGTACTTCCTCCGGAAACCCATCATTCCGTCCAAAACCCAAGATGTGGGATATCAAATGAATCGTCTCGGTATGAAGAACCTATATTTGATGTTTCAAGAAACAATTAGACGCGTATAGGCTAGGTCAAAATCTTATACCAGCTGTCTGTCTGTATGTTTGTTCCTCTTACAAATCCGTACCGTTTGACCGATTTTGACCAAACTTGGGACACAGGTGGGTCTTAATACGGGTAGAATCATAGGCTAGGTTAAATTGTCTATCAGCTGTCTGTCTGCCTGTTTGCTCCTTATACAAATACACACCGTTTGGCCGATTTCGACAAAACTTGGCTAAGAGGTAGGTCTTGATCCGGGAAGTGGCATAGACTAGGTCAAAATCGTCGATCAGTTGTGTGTCTGTCTGTTTCTTCATTATACAAATCGACACCGTTTGACCGATTTTGACAACATTTGACACACATGTCGGTCTTGATCCGGGGAGTGTCATAGGCTAGTTCAAAATCGTCTATCAGCTGTTGGCCTAACTGTTTATTCCTTATACAAATCCACACGATTTGACAGATTTTGACCAAACATGGTACACAGGTAGGACTTTATCCGGGTAGTGTCATAGGCTAGGTCAAAATCGTCTATCAGCTGTCTGTCTGCATGTTTGTTCATTACAGAAATTCACACCGTGTGACCTGATTTTGACCAAACTTGGCACACAGGTAGGCCTTGGTCCATGGAATGCACTAGGCTAGGTCAAAATCGTCTTTCAGCTGTCTGTCTGTATGTTTGTTCCTGATACAAATCCACACCGTTTGGCCTTTTTTGACCAAACTTGGCACGCAGGTAGGTCTTGATACGGGAGTATCATATTACCTATGACGTTTTGTTCTTTTTGTTCCATCGGAAAGCCTTCATTCCTTCTGAAATCCATCATGTGGGGTATCAAATGAATCGTCTTGGTGAGGAGAACCTATATTTGATGTTTTAAGAAACATGCGACGCATCTTAACAACAACAGGTGTGACTTCTTTCTCAAATGTTGTAAATAAAGTCGTAGAGGTTAACTGCATAATATAATTCAAAGCAGATATTAAGTTTTTCAAAGTCGAGTCATCTAAATTACAAAGTATACGATCACAAACCCAAAATGTATCGTCTTTGTTCTTATCTTTTTTTTTTAAGGCCTTCTACACTTTCCCTATTAGCACTTTCCTCCGAAGGAAAGTAGCTATTGAGGTTGCACTCATGACGGAATTTTTGAAAAATGTCTTCAAACCTCCATCGATCCTACCTAGTAGGCACCGAAAATGACCCCCGTTCAATTTAAATATATCTATCTATCTATCTATCTATCTATATATATATATATATATATATATATATATATATATATATATATATATATATATATATATCTGTTAACACGATAGCGGCCAGAGTTTTTGTTTTTTCTTCACGAAACGTGGTATATAGCGTTCAATTAGCAAACGATTGAACGAGTTCGTTAACCACCAAAATCGATCCACTGGGAGGGGGGGTTTACCCCGAACCCAAAACACTAATTTGACCCTGCCAGCCGTAGTTTTTGTTATATTTCAACGAAACTCGGTATTCGTTATGTTGATCTAAAGAGAGACATACGTTGTAAAAATAAAATAAATTGGTTTATTAGGAGGGGGGGGGGTTTACTCCGGACCCACATTACCAATTTGTCACTACCAGCCGTAATTTTTGTTACATTTCAACGAAACTGGGTATTCGTGGTGGTAATCAACAGAGAAAAATGGGTTATAAAAATAAACTAAATCGGGTTATTTGGAGGGGGGGTTTACTCCGGACCTAAAGTGCTAATGTACTCATACCGGTCGTAATTTCTGCTGTATTGTAAAGAAACGTGGGTATCTCATGAGAAATAATTATTGTAAAAATTAAGTAAAGCGGTCGATTGGAAAGGAGGGTTTACTTTAAACTCTGTTTCATTGGAATTAGCTAGCCAGACGTACATTTCCAAAGGCACCGCGAGGAGCGATATCTCCCACTATAGGGACTGTATCCTGTTCCTGCGTCAGATCAAAAGACGGAATGTGAAGTTTTTCTGTATTTATTAAGTAGTACAGTACCATATATTAATATAACTCTGGAAGCAAATTATTTACAAAATTAATAATTGAACAGTTCACATAAGAAATGCAAATGAGCAGAACTATTCACGTTTTTATTTTATTTATATAGGTTATTTACAGCAAATTATTCAGTAATGTAGTCCACACTACAACAATTTTGAGGAAAGTGCTTAGTTATGCAGCTCATGCGTGACGGGCTTTTGTGATCTTTATCCTCGGGATAAGGTTCCTGTGTTTTACAGTGTAATAGTTTAGTTAAGAGAGCAATCAATTTGTCCTCTAGAGTAATGTCATCTGGAAGAGCTTCTAACTTTTCCAGTCTAGTGATTAGAAGTATGTAGGTTGATTATTGGTATCAAATATCAAGCAGTAAGGAGAACTTTATGCAGAATCCAAAGACCCTGGTATGTACAAAAGCCAGTAGGTATGCGGCAACTAAATTTTAATTAATACTTGGAAAAAAGTAATGAAATTCCCCAAAAAACATAAATCTGAAATAGAGGCCAAGTTCCTCCCCCCACAAAGAACAAAGAAACACTGCCTTCCCCAAAAAGCGAGACACATCTCCTCCTAAAACCCCCAAAAAACGCCTTACCATCCTACACTCCAAAAAAGTAGTATGAGTTGGTGTATTAAGTGTACCATATTTTCAACCAAAAATACTTGCCAATACAAGAGATGATACAAGAAAGAAATGTCCAAGTTCATTACTTAGAAGACCTCATTCTAAAATATCACTTTCCTCAACCAGGTATATTCTTAAACTTGGCAATGTTTTATTTGTGCCGAAATTATATTTAGAGAGAAATCTAAACATTGTCAAGTTTAAGAATATACCTGGTTGGAGAAAGTGATATTTTAGTAACTGGATATAAGTATTTTTATTGTCGTTTTTAAAGGTCAGTTGAAGTGTCTTTACTGTTCTTAGTAAGTAACTATGAGGTCTTCTAAGTAATGAACTTGGACATTTCTTTCTTGTATCATCTCTTGTATTGTCAAATATTTTTGGTTGAAAACATTGCCAAGTTTAATCTCATCTGATACCACAGCACATCCTACTCTACCTCCCTTAGGATGCACCTACCTTGAAACCGTATTTCTCCCGATCCGAACCGATTTCGTTTGACCGATATCGGCCGACCTGAGTGCCTACACTGGTCCTCACCCGATCCGATTTAGTCACAGCTCGCCAGTAATGACCTCTCAGTGAAGTGGAAATCAGTGATTGATTTAAGAAATACCACCTAATAAGCATAGAAACCTTCGATTAGGTTGAATGTTCGAGGTAAGAGATTCTTAAGTATTCATATTTTAAAATTATTTATAAGAAGGTTATAATAATTGGAAGATTATAAACATTGGAAGGTTATAAGCATTGAATAGTTATAAACATCTTTCCACGTATTTAAATAAACAAGAAAAACAAAAAGCAAAAATGTGATTTGACAAAGTTGTTCTAAATTGTATTAGCTTTCATTGAAAAAACAATGGATTAAGATGTAGAGGCTGTAGGCCTTTGTGAAACACAATATGTGGGTTGGCGCAATTTCGCTTCACCGGTCCGAAATCGGTCTAGAAATAAACAAGTTTGAACGGCTGCCATCGGATCGGTTCGGGACCAATGTAGGAACCTCAATTGAGATGCATGGTTTGTTTTTCTTTCGACAGTCGGTGGCTATCGGATCGGATCGGGTCCAACGTAGGTGCCCCCTAAGATGAATCCGTGAAAAACAACATATTGTTCCGATGGTTACTGATTTCCTCTTGGAATATTTACTGATTTTCATAAACTTTTGGCTCTGAAATTTCGTCGACATTTCTTGTCGACACACATAAATTAATAAAAGTAAGATAAGATCCATAAGGATGATTTAGAACTAGTCTCCTAGAGCCATACATGCTTGTACTATCGGAATGGAATGTACAACTAGTAAAAACTGAATGAAAGAGCTGCTTTGTGATAAGAGAGACACAGCTGATAAGGCTTCCTCTCTCTACAAACACCATCTAGGAACTGCTTCTCAAATCTAGCTTATAAATAGGCATCATCTTGTCTTCTTACATTCCCTACATGTCATGGGTGTATATAAGGGGGTTTGAGGGGGCTTTTGAGGGGGCTCCAGCCCCCCCCCCCCGAAATTTTGACATGATCTGTAAAATGTGTCATGAACCCCTTAAAATAAATTAAATAAGATCACTTAGTAAATAAAAAATATTTTATTTTAGGTGTAATAGTGTTTTAGTTGTCTGAAACTATTCCAAGTTCTAGATTGTTAGTATTACATACCCAGGAAATAGTACCAGCCCCCCCCCGAAATTATTTTCTATATACGCCCATAGTACATGTCAACACACTGTATGCACATTATGAATATTTTTTTTAAAAAATCTTAATTATTGAGACTCTTCGCAGCTTTGGCGATAAGGGCTTTACATCTGGTAAAATTGATAGATAATAGATAATTTTAGTTGGTTTTACATAAATAGAGTGTAAATATACGTTTATATGAATAGTGATGGAGCATTAAATCTGATATAGTTTTACGCAGGGTTATAATTGATATTAATAATTAACTTATACAATTTAACTATTTACAAATCCCCTTTGTCCAAACCCTGTACAAAACCCGATACCTTAACTTCCACTCCCGCTCGCCAGGTCACGACAATCCCCTAATCAATAAGTTATGCTCATCCTCCATTCCCGGTAACCCTCACCGTCGCCTTAAGCACAAATGGCAGCGAGACCTATTGTAAGCAAACCTTGTAAGATAATGTAAATACAAAAACTGTAAATAATCACCGTAAATGTAACCTAAGATAAAAATTCAAGCAAATAGGGTTTGGCCAATGGGCTTTTTCCCTATCTGTCCTTCTTGTCATCTAATCATGTACATAATAATTATAAAGAATAGTTTGTGTATTGTATAATTGGCAAATAAAGATATTTATAATGTTAAACTAGACAAACTGTGATTAATGTCCCTATTTACAATGGTGTAAAAAATTATACTACAAAAAAAAAACAAATATCTATACACATCAGTTTTCCAATGAGTCCATTTTATAATTATATGTTATTTTAAACTAATGATTTTAAACTAGTTTTTTTTATGTTTAACATTCCAATTAATGATAAAATTTTCATTTCTTAGTTTTTGTATTTTGTTGAAGGGCAGGTATTATTTTAGGTACAGCCCCAATCAGTTATGCCCAGGTTCCACCCTTTGGGGAACGGAGAAACACGATTAAAACCATAATAAAATGTGATACTTAAAATAATCTTAATAATAATTTTATTATACATTATAGAAAATAATAATTTTATTTGATTTTCATTCTATTTTTTTTCTTTAATTTATTTTTTATTATTTATTTCTTATTCATTTTACATACCTATTCTGATAATTTTCTAACATTCTTACTGATCCTGGGTTTATAATTTATAAATTTATTTCTTGTTATTTTTTTTCGAATTATGATCGGGCAGATCACCATCCCTGCGGAGCTCTTCAAACCAATAAATATTAATAATAAAATAATTACTACGATATTTTATAATATTGACAAATTTGTTACCAATCTCCATTAGACTCGAGAGAAGTATCTTCCATACCTGTAACAAGAAATAAACATAAATACATTTTTCATATGACTAGTAGCATAATGGTAAATTAAATTCAATTTAAAATGTGTTGTAGATATAAGTTAGTACAAACAATGTTAGGCAAAACTAAAAACTACAACTAAAAATACATTCACTTTTTAGAATAAACTAAAGTAAAAATTGCAACCTAAAAAAAAAACTGAAATTAAATTAATTAATGAATATTACATAAACTAAAACTAAAACACTTGGAATTGATTTAAAACTAAATTAAAGCGTTAGTTTAGTTTAGGTTCACTGAAATAACGTGAATTTTAATAAATCATTTTTGTAAATCATTTTTATTTTTTTCAATAATTAAGTAAAAAAAACTACATTAAAAGTAAAAAAATCGAATTGAGATAATTTTAATTTAAAGTACTTATACATATTCCTTATAATATATATATCTATGTATATTTATTTATTTTCTATTCCTTTATTTACTATTATTTTGTTGTTTTCAGTTTCATTTATTTTGTTATACTTTATAATTATTTATTTCATTTTATTTATTTATTTATCTTTTTCTTTTAGACTGAGACTGATTTTCATAGTCATAAAACTGTAAGGAGACCATCGCCAAACTGTAAGGAGACCATCGCCGTTACGGGTCTCTGAAAACAAATAAATAAATAAACAATAATTAAGTAAATTATTAAAACTAATAGAACCTGTTTTTGTTTTAAATAGTCTGGAGTTGTAGTTGTAGTTGTGACCTCATTTTATCCCCTTTATAATTCATAAATAAACACTCTTTATTTAAAATAAAATAAATACATACCTATTTTTTTACCCTTGTTCTGAATCAAAGTATGCAATAAATTAATTAGTAAATTAAAAACTAAAACTAAAATAAAATCATAAATTAAGGTCACCTTTGATTAAATTAAACTAATTACCATACTAAAAACTAATACTAAAACTATAATTTATTTATGAGCACCCCGCATTGACAGCGTTTCACCCAGGTACACATATAAAATAGAAATACATAACAACAACAAAATAGTTACAATATTACATAATTACAAATCCAATTACATTATTGTGTGTATCAATCTAATTATACAATTAAGTTTGTGAATAACATACAGCTAAAAGTAAAATTAACTAGTAAAAAACAATACATTTTTAAGAAAAACTTATAATTATAAAGGAAACGAAGAAAATAGTTCCTATGTACAATATGACTATATATAATCGCAACAGTTTCTATTTACAATATAGGTTCTATGCATAATATGACAACATACATAAGAACAATAGCCCCATGTACAATCAATAGGAAGGATCCTATGTAAAATAATGAAATAATGATGAATAAATAAATATATTACGTCATGAGTGATGTTTATTAAAAAAAAAAAAAAAAAAAAAAAAAAAAAAAAAAAAAAAAAAACTTTCAACGACGATGTTAAAAGCATAGTTTGGGTCGTCTAGACAATCAAAGACAATGAATTAAGAAAATTAAGTGGTTGTTGTAATACATACTACACCCACATGTTGACTATTTGAGGAGTTTGGTCTGGGGTTTGTTAAATTTTCTTAAAAATATTGTTGTCTTTAAGAAAGGTAAGTATAGCGTTGATATGGTGACTGCTATCACGGAGTAGTTCGTTCAAGTCTCGTGGGATTTCCAAGTCTTGTCTCAAATTACAGTCTGTCAGTATATGTTGAACTGTGAGGTCTTTGTTACAGATTTGGCACAGTGGTTTATCAGACTTTGTCATAAGGTATTCATGAGTTATACGTGTGTGGCCTATCCTTAGTCTGGCTAGCACTACTTCTTCTCGCCTTGAATCCCTGTATGACAATACTAAAACTAAAAATGATACATATCTAAAACTAAAGATAAAAATATAACGTGAGTTTATTTTTTAGTTAGAGTAAACTAACGTTATTTTTGCGTAACACTGAGTAAAAATTTGTTGTTACCCTTCTGTAACGTCCCCCCCCCTTGAATCACAAACTTTAAATATTTATCTCTCGAAAAATTCTCTATACAGATAAATAAGGTTAATCTTAAGTGATATATTTTTGTATACGGTTCACTATAAGATATGCACATATATTGGAAGTCTCCTCCAAGAATACTTTCCCCGTATTCTCCCTTCCATTCGAAGCAGTTTATCTAGATTTGTGGAGGTTCCTACAAGCTATATATTGCTTCGAATGCACCGCTCTTAGGGTGGAATCTTGTTACTATTGATCCAGAAACTTGATCATGAAACACGAGCAATGTTATTTGCTGTTTGCTTGAAGTTTGTATACTTCACCGCTAAGCAGCTAAGCTCTAACTTGCAGGAACTGCATCCACTTAATAGATTTCCAATAAATGTATTTAATGAATTTGGACTTCGGAGCCGGGGTAAAAGTTAAGTTTTTATTTCTTTCTGTAGTATTTAACTGCTCAAGAACCCGGCCCGGGATATGTTGGATATAGATGTCGTTTCGATTTTCTTAGGTTGCGTTTACATCTGACACTTCTCGCGGCAAATATATCTCAGGTGTCGGATAGATAATTTTCATAATTATTATATCCGATGTATGAGATATATTTCCTGCGAGATGTGTCAGATGTAAACGCTCCCTTATTGCTCGTGATAGAAATATATAGCTCAGACAAAAATTCTTCGCAATTTACAGTAGTTACAATTTCTGTCTGACATAAATATCCTGCAATAACTATCAGGTGTAAGCCCACCCTTATGAACGAGTTACTCAGATATTAAACATTTTACTGATATTCAATGTCATCGGCCATGAATGTATTTACTTTACTATTTGTACCGAGGACCACAGCAGCTTTGGCCGGTGCTGTGACAGAATTCGATCGTGCCGCGCAAGACTTGGGACTCTCTATAAATAGTGAAAAGACCAAATATATGAAAACCTCGAGACAGACCGAAGAACGAGGAGAGACTGTGGATTTGGGCGAGGACACGTAGCTGTAGCACATTTAAGTACCTGGGGGGAGTAGTAACGGAGAACAATAACCTGGAAGCGGAGGTTAAGGGCGGAATGGTGGCGGGAAACAGATGCTTCTACGCCTTGCAAAAAGCTCTCCGATACAAAGTCTCTCCAGAAAAGCAAAGATTTTATTATACAAAACTGTGATTAGACCAGTTGTTGTGTACGGCAGCGAAACGTGGACTCTGACCAAAGAAATGAGGAGAGGTCTGTTGGTCTGGGAAAGGAGAGTCCTCAGGAAGATTTTAGGAGCCGTAAGAGAGCACCACAGGTGGAGGATCAGGAGCAATGCCGAACTTACGAGAAATGTATGGCGAGCCTGACATCCTCTATGTCATCAAGAAAGGTAGGCTACGGTGGTTAGGGCACGTGGAAAGGATGGAACCCTGTAGGCTACCTAAATTGATGCTGAATGGTGCACCTGGGGGCAAAAGAAAGAGAGGCCGACCAAGACGGAGGTGGCTTGATGACCTGGAGGAGGACTTGCGGACGCTAGGGATCCGAAATTGGAGGAACTTAGCAGCAAACCGCGTGGAGTGGAGCAGGATAGTGGGAGAGGCCCAGGTCCTACAAGGACTGTAGCGCCCAACAGTGAGTGAGTGATTTGTACCGAAACTGCAGTTTTGGCTAGATTGTGTTTTTGCTAGTAGCTTCATTGAAGGCCGCGTTAAATCGGGTAGCGAAATGAGTTCTCTTAATTTATCTGTTGAGGGATATCTGTAAGGGGGAAAAGTCCATATAAGTCGGGCGTTTTTGTCATAATTGTGTATTGAAATTCGGGGGCGAGGTTAACTCACTAGCAGAGTACTAGACTCATATGCTGAAGGACCTGAGATCAAATACCCAGCAAGCACCAAAGATTTTTTCTTCCGGTGTCATTAGTACAGGCAAGGAATGCTTGAAACAGCTATAGGTGGACATTTTTGGAACACAATTTTTGACTTCGTAACTTTGTTTAGGCTGGATAGGAGGACACATGTCAAAAGTCCTCACCCGTAGCATTTGTGCCGAGGGGGAGGAGGGGTTTAGAAGGTCCCATTTTTCGGGTTTTCACTTATATCTCGGAAACCCTGCGTCCTAGCGACATGACTATTCTATAACAAATAAAATCTGATTAAATTTCCTACAAGTTCTATTCATTTTTTTCGAGATATCTTTAGTTTTCGAAATATCCGTTCTTGAAAGTCTGTCATTTTGGGGAAAAACACTTTTGCCGCATATTTTTTCGCCGTCTTGGCCGGATAACTCTTCAACGATGAACCCAAAAAATAAATAACGGTCATAGGGTTTAGAGTATTGTATTCCCTTCAATAATATATATTACCTTTTTTTGTGTGTTTTCCTAGCCTTTAAATAATTTATTAACGGGTACCTTGGTGCTAATGACTCTAGCAGTCGAAGCAGCAAAGGCGGCCGGAGCATAGTCCTGACCACACTATCTCCCTAGTGCGCCGTATGGTCATGAATCAGATACCTCTACAGTATCTCCTCCTCGTCGCTTGTTACGGGCCAGATACTATTCGTTTTAATTGCAGAGACGTTCTATAAATCCTATTGACCAGTATAAATCTTAAAAAGATTTGAACTTAAACACTGACAATATTTATGTATAGCCTTGTTCATAAAATAGTTTTAACTTGGACTTGGTTTCCTTGATCTCTGAAAACAAATATGAATCTCATCCAGATGTGTAGCAAGAACTGCTACAAGTGGTAAAATAATGAAGTTAGGACCCATTTAAGTAATACTCTTCAATGCCATTACAACATAATATCTCAAGAATGTCTTCCAGATGTGTAGTAAGAACTGCTACAAGTGGCAAAATAATGAAGTTAGGACTTAGTCTCCTGTAGCACTGAAAAGACCCATTTAAGTAATACTCTTCAATCCCATTACAACATAATATCTCAAGAATGTCTTCCAGATGTGTAGTAAGAACTGCTACAAGTGGTAAAATAATGAAGTTAGGACTTAGTCTCCTGTAGCACTGAAAAGACCCATTTAAGTAATACTCTTCAATGCCATTACAACATAATATCTCAAGAATGTCTTCCAGATGTGTAGTAAGAACTGCTACAAGTGGCAAAATAATGAAGTTAGGACTTAGTCTCCTGTAGCACTGAAAAGACCCATTTAAGTAATACTCTTCAATCCCATTACAACATAATATCTCAAGAATGTCTTCCAGATGTGTAGTAAGAACTGCTACAAGTGGTAAAATAATGAAGTTAGGACTTAGTCTCCTGTAGCACTGAAAAGACCCATTTAAGTAATACTCTTCAATCCCATTACAACATAATATCTCAAGAATGTCTTCCAGATGTGTAGTAAGAACTGCTACAAGTGGTAAAATAATGAAGTTAGGACTTAGTCTCCTGTAGCACTGAAAAGACCCATTTAAGTAATACTCTTCAATCCCATTACAACATAATATCTCAAGAATGTCTTCCAGATGTGTAGTAAGAACTGCTACAAGTGGTAAAATAATGAAGTTAGGACCCATTTAAGTAATACTCTTCAATCCCATTACAACATAATATCTCAAGAATGTCTTCCAGATGTGTAGTAAGAACTGCTACAAGTGGCAAAATAATGAAGTTAGGACTTAGTCTCCTGTAGCACTGAAAAGACCCATTTAAGTAATACTCTTCAATGCCATTACAACATAATATCTCAAGAATGTCTTCCAGATGTGTAGTAAGAACTGCTACAAGTGGCAAAATAATGAAGTTAGGACTTAGTCTCCTGTAAAAGACCCATTTTAGTAATACTCTTCAATCCCATTACAACATAAAATGTCAAAAATAGTCTTGGTCTAGTTGTGCTCTCAACCCTCCGTATAATATAATGATTCCATATAATGCAATTTATTTTTTCTGAGCACACATAATAAAAATACATTCTTCCAAAACCGCAATTTCTTCACACACTAAGGAATATATCTGTAATCAGTACAAAATTTCCAATAGTACTTCTTGATGCCAACGGCCGTAGCCACGTTGAATGCACAGGTTCCCGTAGATCACCGAAGTTAAGCAAAGTCGGGCGTGGTCAGTATCTGAATGAGTGACCGACCACGTGCTGTCGGCATTATAAAAGGGTGGCAACCTGTAGATAGCCCGGCGCTAATAGCCCAAATAGTTGATGTGCCGTTAAAAACAAAAAAACAAAAAAAAGTTCTTCTTGATCTAAAGAAAATATTACCATAAAACACCATATACTCGAAGTACTTAAAGCCTCTCGCTAAACTTTAGGGGAAAACTTTTTTTTAAGAACCTTTGTTTGAGATGTTACTTTAGGGCCTAAAGTAACAAAAAAAAAAAAAAAAAGAAAAGATTTTCTACTTGAACACAGTAATCGTCCATAATATGAAGAAAGTAATGGTGATAGGACGGCCATTAATATTGTCTCCCCCCCCCCCGGAGGGAATAAAATATGCCTGAGGTTTTGGTCGAAAACAAGTCCGTTTATCTTCCCCCCTCCACCCCCCCCCCCCCCGATCTACTTTACCAAGGCCAAGTCGTTTGGTAACACTTACACTTATTTATACACTTCGGTACTCAACCGAAAAATAAGTTTAGTATCATTAAATTGATTAAATTTTCTCCAAAATTGTGCGATAATAAAATGAAGAAGGAAGATTAGAAAGTTGTTGACATTCACGCTTAATGTCAACAATTTTCTTCATAGTCTTTGAATACTGTCTAATTTACATAAGCAACTAGTTTCACTTACTATACTGGCTTTGTGGTAACTGATAAATAATCGTTCAAGCTTAGTGGACCTCCGAAATTCACCATGTCAAAACAAGATTTGGTAAATGTGAAGACGACGGTTCTAGGCACGGATTATTTTGAAATTTTGCACTATAGCGTATTTTGATGCACTAAACACGAATCCGATAAAAAAAAAAAAGTCGCTCTCAACTAGGAAAGAAGTTATTAAGCACTAAAGTTCGCTGTTGTAAAGGTTATAAAAGTTGGCGTAAAGAGCGTATTAATTATCATGTATATTAAGAAGAATGTCTAGGACGACTCTTGGGCAGACTTGCTATACGTTTCCGCTCGCTTAAGAAGATATCAAAACTCTAGTCAATCCAGCTCGCTTTTATGGATAGGATTCTGATGTTATGGAGGTTATAAATGGTTTCTCAAAATTTCAAATGAGAGTTCTTTGCTTCCAAATGTTACATGTCTTCGCATGTTTACAAATACGCTGTTTACGCCAACTTTAACCTCAATAACAGTGAACTTTAGTGCTTCATAACTTCATTCCTAGTTGAGAGCGATTTTTTTTTTTTTTTTTTTTTTTTTTTTTTTTTTTTTTTTTTTTTTTTTTTTAACGGATTAGTGTTTGGTGCATCAAAATACGATATAGTGCAACATTTCAAAATAATCGGTGCCTAGAAACCTCGTCTTCACAATTACCCAAGATTTTCAACAAATGTTGTTTGAGCAGATAGAAGCAACAGTGATTGTACACTTCTGTTGTTGAACTAAAGGCTTTCGTAGAAGAAAACCTTCATGGCATGGAGCGTTAAGTGCTCACGCCTTAACACTCACGGCCTCCGGGCCTCCAATATTTGTAACTGAAGTAAACATTTCTGTCATATTTCTAATTCATAAGCAGATGTTTCCCCCAGATGAGCCCCTAGACGGCATTGACGTCCCCTTAAGAGAATCAAGAGGATTAACCGCTAGCTACTTGGTCTAGGATTAAGTGTCTGGAATAGGAGATTTTTCACAGACTCCAGCTGGAAAGCCTAGAAATCGATAGACCACGCCCTTGTCTCTGGACTATTTGTTGGGCTAGTCCCTACTTCGTGGAGATGGGTCTGTAATGGTAGACAGCGTGTCGTCTCAATGCGTCCATCCCAATCACTGCTTATGTAGTCAATGAATGATAACAAAGCTAGATGGCGCTAAATAAATTGTGTTCATTCTTGTATACGCCTTAACATGTCCAGACCACAAGAGGGCAGTTAAGACATAAGAATGAAGAGAGTATCCAATTTAAGGGGAATGTCACACGTCAAATTAGGAGTTGCATAACTTGGGCACATTCAAATATAATGTTTTCTTGTTATCCAAAGACATTGTACGCAAATACGAGACACAAACAAAGGTATAACTTAACATAATCTTCAAAATATTAAAATTTTGAGAGCCTAAAAACTAATTACAGGCTGCAGGCGAACTTTCCATGGCCTTATCATAACATAATATAATTCAATATATATATATATATATGAGGCGTCCCCTGCAGCCAGAAGGGTGAACTTGCCAAATTCAAATAAACGAGTTCGCCCTTCTTGCCCGTGCAGTTTGATGCCATGATTTGTCGGATAATAAAAAAGGGATGAATGCATTGGTTCCCATTGATCAAGCTAAGCAACGTTGGGCGTGGCAAGTACCTGAATGGCATGTGGTGCTGGTGCTGTTGATATTATAAAAAAGTCCGTCACGCAGGAGCTGCATAACTAAGCACTTTCCTCAGAATTTGGGTAGTGTAGACTGCTTTCCAGAACAATTTGCTTAAAATATCCTACATAAATAAAATAAAAACATGAATAGTTCTCTTTTAAATTTGTAATGAGTAACTGATCAATTATTAATTTGCTTCCAGAGTTATGTTTACACATGGTACCTACTACACTACGTAATAAATACAAAAAACCTCATATTATCGTATTTTGATCTAACGCTGGAACAGGATACAGTCCCTCTAGATACAAGCGCTCCTTGCGGCGGCTTTGTGAACCTACGTCTGGCGGGCTTTTCTATTGAAATATATTACCAAGTAAACCCCCCCTTTCCGATTGACCGACTCAGCTCATTTTTAAAACTCTTCTTTCTCATGTGTTACCCACGACGTATACCGCGTTTCGTTTCAATACAGCAGAAATTACGACCGGTATGAGTATATTAGGAATTTGGGTCCGGAGTAAACCCCCCTTCTAATGAACCGATTTAGTTTATTTTTACAACACATATTTACCTGTAGATTACCACTAAGAATACCGAGTTTCGTCAAAATATACCAAAAATCACGGCTGGTAGTGTCGAATAGGTATTGTGGGTCCGGAGTAACCCCCCCTCCTAATGAACCGATTTAGATTATTTTTACAACACATATTTACCTGTAGATTACCACTACGAATACCGAGTTTCGTCGAAATATACCAAACATCACGGCTGGTAGTGGCGAATTGGTATTGCGGGTCCGGAGTAACCCCCCCCCCCCCCCTCCTTATGAACCGATTTAGTTCATTTTTATATCTCACTTTTCTCTCCATATTACCACTACGAATACCAAGTTTCGTTGAAATATAACAAATATTACGGCTGACATGGTCAAATTCGTGTTTTGGTTTCGGGGTAAACCCCCCTTCCAGTGGACCGATTTTGGTGGTTAACGAACTCGTTCAGTCGTTTGCTAATTGAATGCTATATACCAAGTTTCGTGACGAAAAAACAAAAACTCTGGCCGCTATCGTGTTAACAGACACACATATATATATATAAATATAAATTTTAACGGGGGTCATTTTCGGTGTCTACTAGGTAGGATCGATAAAGATTTGAAGAAATTTTTCAAAAATTCCGTCATGAGTGCAACCTCAATAGCTACTTTCCTTCGGAGGAAAGTGCTTAAAAGGAACTTAACAAACTACACCTATCAGACTCAGAGCTCTTAATGAAGTTACGAATTGGGAGTTCGCACTTCTTGGTGGGAGCGCCTCATATACACACACAAAAATTTGAGTGAGCGTTTTTTTTTGTGTCCTTTGTGTTATGAAACTTCGGCAGGCAAAAGTAACATTTCTTTGACCTAAGATCGTTTATAATTTTGAAGTTTTTCATTACATTTCATAGACATTTTTTTCCAATATAAATCCATAATCTATTGAGATAGAGATAGTGAAGAAGAAGAAAACTTTATTAACAAATAATAAAGCGAGCTGTTGGCTTTATCGACTAGCATCCTAATCCACCAGTTATCGGTATTGCTTTCTAAATTCCAAGGATTTTTCATTTGAATCGATCCATGCAAAAAGAAATTCAGTCCATTTTTTCCCAATATGAGTTCTGATAATATTTTCTTTATTATGAGTGATGAATTCTTTGTATTTAAAGATAACTTCGCATTTCTATGTTAGAAGGACTTCAATCCAATACATAGTTGCCATAGAAACATAGTCCAAATTTTATTATTCCATGTAGAAGGGGCTTCAGTATAGTTTTCTCAAGACTACTGATTTTGGACTGAAGCTCTTTTTGCATGGATCCAATCATTTGTAGTCCCTTCTTTTCAAGTGGAGAAAATATTTTTCACGAATGTCCTCATTACAGAAACACCATAATAAATGTAATAAACGCTCCAAAGAGCTACTTTACGGTTTATTTCACTGCCATTAAATTTATTTGATTGTAGATCAATGAGGCGTTGTAGGAGAGAACTGATGCAATGACTGACATTAAGATATGACTAAACACTATGATATCATCAAGTATTTATATAGACACTAAACCAGTAAATACTTTAAAACATAGAAGCGTACACGAATCACCTACATATCGCACTAGTATTTCTAATGTCACACAACTCGAAATAAAACTCAACTGAAAATGTGTCACTCTTGCCTATGTAGGGGGCATCAATAAGACAGGAAGAGTGACACAAGTTCCCTCTGGTGTTCAAGCTCTGAAGCTAGGTATATACAGTTCTGATGGTTGATAAAGAGATATTTACCATGTATTTCACACACATAACTGACTATGGTCCCACACCACGCACAGCCTTGAATGGGCACGTGTAACTGAAAACATCAGACAAGTAGGAGAACTATACTGACCACACTATCTTCCTAGAGCGACGTATGGCCAAGGATTAGATACTTCTAAAGTATCATATCTCTGGACCCTCTTAGCCTCTTATGATCCTGCTCTTCTTTTTACAGACAAACCCAAATTGACGGACTTATTAGTGAGCAACTACAAATAAAAGTGCAAACTGCTCCATAGCTTTACCTAGCTAGTTTCATGGCCATGATGTGATCAGTGTGGTTAACCACAATCGCTTTACAAAAGATGAGATTCATCCTTCAAAGTATGATAAGAAAAGTCCAATTCAGAGAAGTTACACCATCTTAAAGTGTTTCCATCAAATGGCTATATCTGGTATTATTTAGAAACTTTAGAACCTTTGCGATTCTTTCTCTAACCCAAACCCATTTCGATAAAATAAATGTATTCATTTCAGATTGGAAGAATGTTAAATATGTGAAGGACAATTTAAAATTCAACCCATCTTTTAAGATTACCTGAAACAAAAATTCTATTTGTTTCTGCTTTCCTACAAAAATAGTAAAGACGGTTATTAATGCACTGAATGTGGTTTTATTCGATCCCCAACTAAAATAATCTACAGGTCTGAAACTAAAAACTATAAGCGAACTTGACGTTTGTTGACGATATTCCTGGGACAAAATCGTTGTGATTACGTCTTTGCATGATGGAAACGCTTTGAAATACGCTAAGTTCCTGGAAGTTGGACTCTTTAGTTATCACATGTAAAGATCAAGCGTTATAATGAATGCATCGAAAATTTAGGATCGCTTCGTGAGCTCAAAGTTATAAGTAAGTTTGCTTTATATACAGATGAGAAACAGGCCCAGAAGTGTTAATTGTACTTGCCATTACAGCTTGTCAAGTAAGCACTTGTACCTAAGTGTAAACAGGATTCTTTTTTAATGGCAAATGACAAGTATTAGTAAACGCGGCAAGAAAAGGTAAATAGATTTGATTATTTTTTTTTTTACTAAGCGACAAGTTCCCCCACCACCACTCTACTATGCAGTTCTCCCTTGTCACCTCGTGTAAACAACAACATGCGTTTAGGGCCAGACGGACCGTATTGTCACGTACCAGCCAGCTTAGTTAGAGTGACAAGATAGACGGTTGTGTTGACTGACCGTACTGACCAGTACTTGTTAACCAACTTGTCAAAGATTACTTGTCACTTGCCACTAAGCCACGGATCTTCACTAGCGACAAGTAGCATGCTCATTTAAACTAGACATTGTGAGTCCTAGACAACACAAGAACCTTCTAACATTTTGAGAATTCCATGTCAGATTCCTTTTCCCATCGCTGTATGAATCATAGCGTTTAGCAGACAAGGTCACTTCAGGTATTCGACACGCAGAGGCGCTAGTCTCAGGTAAACACCCAATCAATTCTACATTGTGTACTCAGCTGTGAAATATACAGGAATTATATCTTCAGCTGGAGTTTCTCACGGCAACTACCGACGAGGAGAAGAAACAGCCACCAGTATATTTTGCTACCTATGGTATCTGAAACGCGGAACATTTTTTGCATTTCCGGATTGCGTCAAACCCGGCTTTCCACCCTTTGGACGGAGGGAGGAAAAGCGCTAAAAACAACCTTAGTTCATCGAAAGCTTTGAGAATGTAACCTCTGAACAATATATTTTTTAAAATGTAATTGACAATATCACAAGCACATACGCCATACATATATTCGTATTAATTCGCTATATCCGAATCCGGAGTCCGTTTAACCCCATTACTTAAGGTTTAAGAGCATTTGAAGGTCAAACTTCGTATGAAGTCCTTAAAGAATAAATAACTAGAGCTTCCATGGTTTTGAGGGTCGCTGAATTCGAATCCGAGGTCTGTCTCAGCACATCGGCGCAAAATGAAGATAATTTCAAGGACAAATATGTTTATTTTGCAAGAAATGAATCTGCAGTCAAAATTCTTTTTTTGCAAAATAGACATATTTTTTCTTTAAATGACCTTGATTTTGTGTCGATGTTCTGAGACAGACCTCGGATTCGAATTCTGCAACCCTCAAAACCACGGAAGCTCTAGTTATTTCTTCTTCAACGACTTCATACGAAATTTCACCTTCAAATGCTCTTAAACCTGATCTGATGGGACTGCGGATTCGGATTTAGCGTGTCGAAATACATAAGAATATATGTATGGTGTCTTTGGAAAAAAACACTTTTTTTTGTGTACCTGTTAAATTAATAAAAGTGATATTCATAACAAAGTATTTTTTAATTTATTCTTTAGGTTATACATTTTTCGAGTATTGATATTTTGGTCTGTATCGCTTAGAATCTGCTGTCTGGTTGGTAATTTTTATCAAAATGGGAACATTTTTGAGCCATTTTAAGGACTAACAGACTAGTTTTTCTAAAGCTGTGAAGACGGATCTTTTGTAATCCTCTTTCTAGCGGAATGTAATTAATATTCCTGAGCACGCATGTGCTTTGTAGGAATACAAATGAATTTATAACCCATCAGAAAAATCTCAAGGTAACTTACAGGAACGTCTACACCGCTGGAGTAGTGATTCGTGAAGAAAATCCGTAAAGAGGCCAAGAGGACTTTTACGAAAAGATATTTTAGAGGTGTTGGACTTTTTTTATAATTTCGATAAATCGGGAGATAATTTGGTCGCTTGAAAGTTCTAATCGTAGGAACTGCGTCAATACACACACACTTCTCATTTGCTTATTGTGTTTTACAGGAAAACCTTCAAAAACATTCAAGAAATGATTGCACATCCGTGAGGTATAGTTATCCTTCTTCTCTTCGCCCTGATGAAGGCGAATCCATGCCGAAACTTCAGCAAAAAATAAAAAAACACACTTTCTTATGAAAAATATAGATTTATTATGACACCAAGACCGACCTCTGACCAAATCTAAATTCATAAATTCTATAAGATCCGTTATTGTAGTAAATTCATTAAGCTTTACAATAGATCCCTTTCTGTATAAGAATGCATCTGGTAATATGACATATGATACAATATGAAGGTTCTGTGCTCAAGGCCTCCCAACTTCATCATCAATTAACGCCAGAAGGACGCTCAGATGACGTTGAGAGGGGCCTACACAAGCTCCCTTCTGCTCCGACCAGTGGCTGCAGTCGAAGAGAGATCGGTGAGCCACAGACATTGACGGAAGAGAAAGCCATTCCTAACACTTCACTTAGTCACTGCAGCAGATCTCTAGGCCACTATCTTCTGAGTCGCCTGGTGGAGAGAGTGGATGGGTGACACTCGATAGGGAGAGTGTTTCAGGATTTTGATTAGTGGAAAGTTTAGAGTGGAAACGAGGATAATATAACATCTTTAACGAGTGGGATATTCCTGACACATCACTAGATTTTTTTACCGGTTTAGCGATCCTAAGAAAATATATAAAAATATCAAGAAATTTCTATTTTTTCTACGTTTCCTGAAAAAGATTATAGTCACAAGCGGGTTTCCTTCATATTGAGAGAGGAAAGAAAGGCTTTCAAATGATCAGCGGACGAGTTTCCATCTCTGGCTTTGCATATTTATTAGAATTACGACCATGATATAATTGTTATTTTTCTCTCATAAATAAATGATAATAGATCAGATAAAAGACAATGAAAATGCTACTTTCTCACATAAATAAAATATTAAGGAATATTATCTTTATATTTATTTCCAATCAGATTGTGTGAGAAACCTAGTATCAGTGAATAAAAGAAAATATATTCTTGTAAAAGAAACATACAACAGCAAAAAACAGAATCAAAGGAGTGTAAGAATGCAAAAATATCCCCCGCTGTTTTCCATTTAATATTTTATACCGATGGTAAGGAATTATTTAGGCGTTGCACAGGGGTCAATGTTTAGCCCTACACCAACTTCACCATCAATTACTTCGGTACTTACATATTCCATCCCCAGCACTTTCTCCCCTTTAGCAAGATTAATAAAACATTTTCCTTTTAGGGTTGGGGAGTTTCTTCAAACACCGAAATAAAACAATTCTATAAAAACAGTAAGTATACTCAGAATTGTTTGAAAATGATTGATTAATAATTCAATATAGGCTTGTACTTCTAGGGAAAGAAGTGAGTCAGGAAAAAATCTATATTCTGATTAATTTGAGGAATCTGAAACAACATTAACCGCTTAACGATCGCATTTATATTGAAAAGTATGCCAAAAATGTGCGATTTGATTTATATAATTTTTATTAACTGCATACATACCTCAATAGATTTAGCATTGTTATGCACAAATAATAAGAATAGTTTCGTGCAAAAAAACATGATTTATAAATATTGCGGTTCATATCATTACCAGAGTTACCTGAAGTAGCCCAAAAAAAAAACACAACCTAGCAAAAATTAATATAAAACAGTAGTCTACATAATAATTTGAGCGGTTAATAGAACTTAAACAATTTTATGGAATTACACAAATATCTAAAGCTTTTGAATAATATACTTCTGTTTTCCAGGCAAAAACATATTATATGTAGCTGAAGGGAATGAGAAAGACACAGTAATATTATAGTGGGTATCGGGACATGAAGGCATTGTAGCCAATGAGGCTCTTCTAAATTGTTAGTGGTTTTTAACCAATGAGCAGTCATTAAACGCCACATTATTTCTATAAAGCCCTTATTGTTTTTCTTTTGCGTTTATTATACATGCATTGGGTATGAAAATCCATAATTCATATTATTATTAATATATTATCTATAGTCAACAATAAGCTAACATATTTACATATGTATATGTTGTAATTATACACGGAGCTTACAATAAAATCTTAACCAACACTAGAGTAATCCAAATTATATAATTCCTTCTTCATGCTATGATATTTATCCGTGTTAAATATTAAATAAATATGCATACTATTATGTTATAAATCTTCTACTATATATTGATATATATATATATATATATATATATATATATATATATATATATATCAAATACCACTCACTCACTGACTATCATCGCTCAGGCCAAACCTTTTAGCATGGGCAATCCCTATGTAACGTAGGCACTCGCTAAGAAAGGATTTTTTGATATTCGAATTTTTAAGTATTTTTAGAGGGGATTAAAGTTTTAGTTGGTTAGAGCGGGCAAGCCTCTTGCCGTTGCTAGGACGGTAAGAGAACATAAGAAGCTGTTACCGGTAAGAGCTGGTACCTGTTACCGCACATTATCTATTTCATAGTATTATTTTTAATTGAGGTTAATTTCCACTATGATGGCAGTCCTTGAATTACTAGAAATAAACTGTGATTTTGTCCCTCATAGAGTTTAAGCCTCAGGATATTATTACCTTGGATGATCCATCCCGAACCACTTGACACAAAAATTTGAAATTTTGCTCGGACAATCCATTTAGAATGTAAACACTCGCTAAGAAAGTTTTTTTTTTTTTTTTTATATTCAAATTTTTAAGTACTTTTAGGGGAGTTTGAATTATTAAGAAGTTCCTCATCGGCTCAAAAATGGTCCGATTTTGATTACATTTAGTACAAAAATCTTTCTTCTCATTTGAAAGGTCAAGTTCATTAACCAGCTGAATCCGTTCAATGGAACAATGGTTTTTGGAGCAAAATTTTCGCGAAAAAATCGGAACACTTACATTTTCGAGTCCATATGCTTGAAGGTACTCGTTATATAGGTTACTTAACGAAGGAAAACGAATGAAACCATATTTAAATCGATTTCTGAAAGAAGTGTTGATCGATCGATCAAGAAAAATTGATAAAATACTTTTTCAAGATAATTTTCTGTTTGGGTATTCAGAAACGATTGGTTCAGTTTAAACTTGTACCAGGTATTTGACATTCATCTAACCAAAGATATTTAACCTTTGTTATCGTTTGGAGGTAAGAAGTATATGGAAAAAAATGTATTAATGGTGATTCGGACACAGAATATTTTCTAAAATATTTCGAAAATGGTTGGGAAATCGTAGTAAGTGGAAGGCGGCTATTCGAAAGGTTACTAAATTCTCTACAAAAAAGATTCTGTTGTAATGTTCGGTGGGGCGATGTCAATCGAAGAGATAAGTGCTTAAAACTTCAAAGTTGTTAGTTTTATTCTTATCAACTTGTATTTGTCTCTGTTTACCTAACTTTGCTCCCCAACGGAAACACGGTTACCTCCACGTGTTTGTTGCCTGGGTAACTCGAAAGTCCGTGCAATAATAAGCTGTACAAAATTATGTAGTAGCGTTAATTTCGGTCATACCTTATTTAACACAATATAAAAACTACTTATCGGCCGTGGTGAAGCACGGGTAGTCAGCTAGTTGATTATATAAATGCATATTTCAATTATGAATTGATTAAATAAATTAAATAAATAATAATAAATAAATAATATCATTAAATTAATTTAATTAAAAATGTTTGTCATATTGTTATTAGCATTAAATAAATATACATAATATTATACTATAAATTTATTATGTAAAAGCATAATTCATACATATTATGAACTTATTAAATTAATAAATCATATTATTAAGTGATTATATAAATTCATAACTCATTCTATTAAAAATGTATTATATAATTCATTAATAATTTTTTTTTTTTTATTTAATTTACGAGCTTCGCAACGACGGCGACTTGCTCTTTTTTTTTTTTTAAGATACAGTAAAAAATACAAATTTATGTATTCACAATTAACAGTAACTTATAGTACTAAATACAAACAAAACAAAAAAAAAAAAAAGTTTATGGAGAGCATAAGACAAAAGTTAGTAGGTTTGTGTTAAGAATTAATTACTAAACATTATTTAGAGCCTTGCTATTTGAACTATAGTTAATGTATTTACATAACTTATCACTAAAACTAACTGCCATTATTTAACTATTTATTAGGTCATGGAGGATGTTGTGGTTTTCCATTAATGACCAAGTAAAATTGAGTAATAATTAAATAATAGGGAGAGAAAAAAAATATAAAAAAAAAATAAATAAAATAAAAATAAATAAATAAATAAAAACTATCTTAAAATATCTTTCGTTTCCTCAGATTCTGTGGTAAATGTTTATGTGTTTTAAATATTGAAGTATAGAGTTTATGTATGGACTACCCTCTGTAAGAAGTTCTTGTAGGTCGTGTGGAATGTTCAGTTTGTCGCGTCTTTTACATTCAGTGAGTATGTGTTTAATTGTCAGTGTTGTGTTACAAACTCTGCATATCGGTTTGTCTTTTTTCTCCATGAGGTAATTATGTGTGAGCAACGAGTGTCCAATGCGAAGTCTGGTCAGTAGTACTTGGTCTCTTCTTGTCAAGGTATGTTGTTCGTTACTCCATGCTTTTACTGTGTTCTTAATTTGTGATAATTTGTTGTTTGTTTGTAGCCAGTGTTGCAACCAGTCGTTTAATGTATGTGTGCGTAATGTGTGAACTAAATCATCTAACGTTATGTTTTCAATGTCTACGATCTGTTTATTTGTTGCGTCTTTTGCATGTTTGTCTACTGATGTACTTAGTCCGATATCCTCGTGTCCGGGTAGCCATAATAGTGTAAGTGTGTGATTCCTGAGTATGTGTAATTGTTCGTATATCTGTTTAATTATTGGGTGGTTAGTATAAATATTATCGAGGGAGCGTAAAGAACTGAGTGAGTCTGTACATAGGAGGATGTTTGTGTTTTCAGTGTTATGTAGTTTTGTAAGGGCTAAGTGTATGGCGTGTAATTCGGCTGTGTAGATACTTGTGTTGTCATGTAATTTGATTGAATGTGTTTGGTTTTCGTTAATGGCTGCTGCTACAGTTCCAGATGGTAAAAAAAGCCATTTATTGGTTTTGACTTAACAATCAGAAAAAAATAGATTGAAATAGATTTTTTCCTTAATCTACGAGGTACCATTTTGAAGCATATTAAATAATGCAACTTTTGAGACGGAGGCAAACCTCTAAGTCTAAAAATAGGTGATTAAGAAAATATTGAATAAATTAATAAAACACGAATGTTAAACATTTTCATTTTTATGGCTTTTAATGTAGCTCTTAATTTACATGATAATATTTCAATAATGGGTGTTTCTTGTTGGAAATTTAATGTAGATTATAAAAATGTGGTCTTTATTTACGATACATTGATCATAATTTTCGAAATCTCAGTTTTTCTTTAAAAAAAGCCTGTAGTTTTTAAAAAATACAAAAGTTTGAGTTGCTCCTCTGAATTTTCAGATAGAACGCTCATCTTTGCGCCCCCGAACTACAAATGATATGCAGAATAAACCTCTGAAGTTATGACATCTCAACGTGGGACAAACTGTGTATTTGTATTGTTATAATGATATGCAGAATAAACCTCTGAAGTTATGACATCTCAACGTGGGACAAACTGTGTATTTGTATTGTTATAATGTGATAAAAGAGATAAAGATGTACTATTATGAATTCATTATGATATGCAGAATAAACCTCTGAAGTTATGACATCTCAACGTGGGACAAACTGTGTATTTGTATTGTTATAATGATATGCAGAATAAACCTCTGAAGTTATGACATCTCAACGTGGGACAAACTGTGTATTTGTATTGTTATAATGTGATAAAAGAGATAAAGATGTACTATTATGAATTCATTATGATATGCAGAATAAACCTCTGAAGTTATGACATCTCAACGTGGGACAAACTGTGTATTTGTATTGTTATAATGATATGCAGAATAAACCTCTGATGTTATGACATCTCAACGTGGGACAAACTGTGTATTTGTATTGTTATAATGTGATAAAAGCATTAAATAAATATACATAATATTATACTATAAATTTATTATATAAAAGCATAATTCATACATATTATGAACTTATTAAATTAATAAATCATATTATTAAGTGATTATATAAATTCATAACTCATTCTATTAAAAATGTATTATATAATTCATTAATAATATAATATTTTAGTTAATTCATTATACGTTCAGAATGGCTCCTTCAGTCTAAAGCACATTTATTGGTTTTGACTTAACAATCAGAAAAAAATAGATTGAAATAGATTTTTTCCTTAATCTACGAGGTACCATTTTGAAGCATATTAAATAATGCAACTTTTGAGGCGGAGGCAAACCTCTAAGTCTAAAAATAGGTGATTAAGAAAATATTGAATAAATTAATAAAACACGAATGTTAAACATTTTCATTTTTATGGCTTTTAATATAGCTCTTAATTTACAAGATAATATTTCAATAATGGGTGTTTCTTGTTGGAAATTTAATGTAGATTATAAAAATGTGGTCTTTAATTACGATACATTGATCATAATTTTCGAAATCTCAGTTTTTCTTTAAAAAAAGCCTGTAGTTTTTAAAAAATACAAAAGTTTGAGTAGCTCCTCTAAATTTTCAGATAGAACGCTCATCTTTGCGCCCCTGAACTACAAATGATATGCAGAATAAACCTCTGAAGTTATGACATCTCAACGTGGGACAAACTGTGTATTTGTATTGTTATAATGATATGCAGAATAAACCTCTGAAGTTATGACATCTCAACGTGGGACAAACTGTGTATTTGTATTTTTATAATGATATGCAGAATAAACCTCTGAAGTTATGACATCTCAACGTGGGACAAACTGTGTATTTGTATTGTTATAATGATATGCAGAATAAACCTCTGAAGTTATGACATCTCAACGTGGGACAAACTGTGTATTTGTATTGTTATAATGATATGCAGAATAAACCTCTGAAGTTATGACATCTCAACGTGGGACAAACTGTTTATTTGTATTGTTATAATGATATGCAGAATAAACCTCTGAAGTTATGACATCTCAACGTGGGACAAACTGTGTATTTGTATTGTTATAATGTGATAAAAGAGATAAAGATGTACTATTACGAATTCATTATGATATTATAATCTGAGTTAAACGGGGATATTCCCTGTTTGTTCAATAAAAGCAAACTAAGCTCTGGAATGTTGAAGTGAATCAATATATTCAAGGTTAAATGGATCTTAGCTTGCACCTTAACAATCAAATGCACCTTCACAATTTGCTATTTCTGTAATGCAACATTGGTTCAAAGTTAAACTAATATAGTTGAAGAATTGATTTCCTCAGCTGTTCAATAATTCATAGAAGAATTCAGTAACTTAAACACATAAAAAAAAAGAAATGCTTTCGATAAAAAAATGGCCTGCAATTAATAAAAAATGCAAAGGCAATTTATTATAGATAGGCTTGCCATATCTTTTGGTTAGTGAACCCGGGATACATGTGGGATTGGCTTACCAGAAAGGGGGGGGGGGATTGAATTTTTTTTTTTACAAATTAGAAGCAAAATGGTGCGTTTTAAGCCTCAGTAACAGGAGTGGGGTGTCTGGAGCCCTAAATTATTACTCTGCCCACCTTTTAAAAATAATAAAGACATTTTTGCTGCTTAATTTTTTTTTTTTTAAATCACCCAGCAAATAGAAGAGGGGCTGGCCGATGACAGCGCTGTGCAAGTATTTCCAGTGTTTGCTCACAGATTACAGAATATACATCTCATTTCTTTGACAATGTGCGCAGTAGTCAAAAAAATTGATTGTAGAAAAGTAACCCATTCATAAAAACATAAATTTATTACTTTTGAGATCTTACAGCCGTTTCCGGGACATTGTGAAAACCAGGCGGGACACCGGGACAAGAGCAAATTACCGGGACTGTCTCGGTCAAACTGGAACTTATGGCAAGCCTAGGTATAGATCTTTTACTAACGAAGCCTCCAGAATCTTTCTTGAAAGATTCATGTTTTTGGATTATTTAAGCATAAAATTTATTTTTTTAAAATATTAATCGGTATTTTATTCATGGTTCAAGAAATTCATACCCGCAAGGTATCTATGTTACGATTTCGAAAAAATGTTTCGAAGCCAAATCGAAAGACTGGTAGTCACATTCGATAACACCCAATTCTCCCTTTTACGATAGAGGGGAGGAAAAAAAACCGTTTAGTGCACAGTTTATTTTGGAAAACAATAAAGATCCTCCAAAAAGATACAAAACCATTTTACAACGCAAAACCATTGACTGCTCAAGAATGCAAATTTAGCTAAAATGTTCAGGTCTTATATACCAATAGTGAACGTTTTCCCGAAAACTAAGGATGCTATTGTGAATATGAAGACAATAGATTTCACCAGGATGTCAGATATCATGAGATGATACCAAGGAAGAGTCTTCATGGTAGCTGACTACTATTGCATGTTCACATGGAATTACAAGAAGGAGAGCCAAAGCTTGTTATGTGGTGCATCAAAGAAGAAAAGTTTTTATTTTTTTTTATTAGAATGAAATATGAATTGTTATATATACATATCAAGACTATATTTTATTCATTTCGGGCGCATATCTTCCCTCCATCCATAGGTTAGGCTCGATAACCAGCAGAATCCGCCAACCTTCAAAATTCGCACAAAAAAATCATAGTGTAATTATAAAAATCATAGTAAATTAAACCACTATCAAGAAAATATTTTCAACCGTTTCGCAAAGGAGAGAAAATAAACAGAAATTTTATTTCAGTTGCAACATGTCTTGCAGAAAAAGGTATCTTTAGGTCATTATGGAGTGTGCGATTCGAAACAAATTAAGACGCATTGGATAATACCGAGGACTTTGGATTGGAATGTTTAGATCTAGGGAAAATGCTTTGGTTAAGTTGGAATGCTTGGCCAGATTGGCTACGTTGGAATGCTCGGCCGGATTGGATTAAGCAGGAATCCTTGGCCGATTTCGTTAAATTGGATTTTTTGGCCGATTTGGTTAAGTTTGAATGCTTGGCCAAATTGGTTAAGTTGGAATGCTCGGCCGATTGGGTTAAGCAGGAATCCTTGGCCGATTTGGTTAAATTGGATTTTTTGGCCGATTTGGTTAAGTTTGAATGCTTGGCCACATTGGTTAAGTTAGAATGCTCGGCCGATTGGTTTAAGATGAATTACTTGGCCGATTTGGTTAAGTTGGAATGCTTTAGTAAGTCCATAGAGGAAGTATAAGAAAAAAAAATTAATACATTTATTTAAATGAAAACTATTTAGAAATAACAATATTCCTTCGCAGACCAGTGAAATTTGTTAAGACGTAATCGTGTTTCAAGCATTCCTTGTCCACTGTAATTGGTTTTTCACTTAAATCCTTGGTTTCACAGAGGCTCGAATTTCGTTCGAAGTCAGTTGAATGATTTCAGCGAAGAGTTTGTTGGTGATAGTTCAGAAGTTGATACGACACAAAAGTCCGACTCAATACGCCTTCATAGCGAGTTTCCCTTCTTATTCCCAGTGTGTAACCGTCATTCTTTTTGACGTTTTCAGGTAGTAATCTAGAAAATAAAAGTGGTTCGAATGGATACATGCAACATGAAATTGTGAAGTCAACACTTTTGGATCACGTCATAACGCCGGCGTCGTAAGCTGGTTTCCTCCCTTTGCATGGAGGGAGGGTACACGCTAAAAATAACCAACCCCCCAAAATAAACCCATTTATTAATATTGTTGAATATTTCACATAGCTAAATTTATCTAATAAACTATTTCATGCCCCTTTCTCTGTTTATTTTGCTAATTCCCATCTAATCCAAGGGCTGGACATGAGCTCGAAGCGAGGGATTAGGTAAATGCGCGGGAGATTTAGGCTGTGCTCAATCCATTAGGAAGGATTATTTGCGGCGCAGCGTTCATTAATACATCACGAACCATTCAATCAATTGTCCAAAAGGGAGGGTTCTGAGAGGAAACCCGCATAACCTATTTGTCTGTTCGTTCGATAGCTGCCCCAAAAATGGTTCCAATTTTCATGAAATTCAGTACAAAAATCCTTCCTCTAATTAGCTCTCAAGGTCAAACTCGTCAACCAATAGAATTCCTCCTCCAGAACCTGATTTTTTTGGGCGAAATCGTCTTGAATAAAAAAAAAACGTAACGGTTAGCTTTTTTCGTTATTGGGCTTCCAGGCCAATGGCCATAGACAAGGTTTAATTTGCCAATGTTGGCATCATAAAAGGGCAGCAACCTGTAGATAGCCCGGTGTTAATAGCCCAATTGTTAATACGCTGTATATACGCCAGTTATACGTTTAATAAGTCATTGGACATGGACATTCAATTCAAATTGAACATAATATACCTATAGTAAAATCCAAGTTCTTATGAACATTTTAGCACTTTCCTCCAAAGGAAAGTAGCTATTGAGGTTGCTCTCATGACGGAATTTTTGACAAATTTCTTCAAATCCTTATCGATCCTACCTAGTAGACACTGAAAATAACCCCCGTTAAAATTTATATATATATATATATATATATATATATATATATATATATATATATATATGTGTGTCTGTTAAAACGATTGCGGCCAGAGTTTTTGTTTTTTTGTCACGAAACTTGGTATATAGCGTGCAATTAGCAAACGATTGAACGAGTTCGTTAACCACCAAAATCGTTCCACCGGGAAGGGGGGTTTACCCCGGACACAAAACACATGACATTTGACCATGCCAGCCGTCGTTTTTGTTATATTTCAACGAAACTCGGTATTCGTTATGTTGATCTAAAGAGAGAAATACGTTGTAAAAATTAACTAAATTGGTTCATTAGGGGGGGGGGGTTTACTCCGGACCCACATTACCAATTTGCCACTACCCGCCGTAATATTTGTTATATTCCGATGAAACTCTGTATTCGTAGTGGTAATCTACAAGTAAAAATTTGTTGTAAAAATAAAATAAGTCGGTTCATTAGGAGGGGGGGTTTACTCCGGACCCAAATTACTAATATACTTATTCCGGTCGTAATTTCTGCGGTATTGCAACGAAACGCGGTATACGTCGTGGGTAAATCATGGGAAAAGAAGTCTTATAAAAATGAACTAAATCGTTCAATCGGAAAGGGGGGTTTACTTTGTAATATATTTAAATAGAATTAGCCCGCCAGAAGGAGGTTCGTATTGCCTCCGCAAGGAGCGCTTTCTACCACTAGAGTACCACTGTATCCTGGTTCTGCGTCAGATCAAAAGACGAAAATATGAAGTCTTTTTGTATTTATTAAGCAGTGTAGTACCATGTATAAAAATAACTCTGGAAGCGAATTAATTACAAAATTAATAATTGAACAGTTACTCATTACAAAATTAAAAGAGAAGTAATTATTCAGGAATGCAGTCTACACTACCCAAATTCTGAGGAAAGTGCTTAGTCATGCAGCTCCTGCGTGACGGTCTTTTTTTTGTTAAGGCCTCATTGGTTCCTCATTCGTAGGGTCACATTCCTACCCAGTTTAGTTGTGAGAAACTACTAATATGGGCTTATACAGGCAAATTAATAATTTTGTTCCGATGTAACCCACCCCCCCCCCCCCCTCTTAATAAACGGATTTAGTTTATTTACTTTTTTTAACACATCTTTCTCTTTAAATACTTACACATATTGCGACCGATTTTGGCATATTAGTGATTTGAGACAGAAATACCCCCCCCCCCCCCTCCTCCGGATGGGTCGATTTTGCTGATTAACGAACTCGTTCAATCGTTTTCTATGGAAATGAGATAAAAAAAAAACCTATGGCCACTATCGTACTAGTAGGTAGGACCAATGTAGATTTTTTTTTTATTTATTTATTTATTTGGAATTTACAACAATGTATAAGATACATTTCTAGTAAATTATTGCTAGATTATATTGACATGAACATTCATGAGGTGGGAAGCTGCACAGTAGTAGTACCCACTAGACAGATTTTTTTTTTTTTTTTTTTTTTTTTCACAGATACACTTTTTAGAGTTGATCTCTTGGCCACTTGCGCTTCAGTCGGTGAATGGGTTTGTGAGGAATATGCTGGGAGGATAGAGAGTTTATTAAGGAGTTAGGATGGCCGTATAGGTTCGAATGGAATTTACGGTAGAGGGATTTGGCTAAAGGTTGGATAAAAGGGATATTAAGGTCATTATGGAGGGTCAAATTGGAGACAAAACGGAGCAACGGTTATTTTCCGGATAATTTTAGACTGTAGGGATTGGATTTTGTAGGAGTTGGAAGGCTTTGTGGAACCCCAGAGTCAATGTAGATTTAAAGAAATTTTTTCATGAGTATAAGCTGAACAACAACTACATTCCTTCGGCAATTGCTAAAAGGTAACATTTATTTATTTGGAGGCCCGGTGGCCGTGATTGTTAAGGCGTGAGCACTTAAAACTCCGTGCCAAGAGTCGTGTGTACGATTCCCACTAAGAATGGTGGTTTTTCTTTGGAAAAAAGAAAAGACATCAGCCCTATCCTGGCTAGAAAAGGGTGGTAACCTTTAGGTAACCCGTCCCAAAATTCTGAGATCATTTATCAGCCAGCTTCAGGTCTGTGCACAGTAATGTGGAATGAACTTATAATTTTTCTTAGGAATGTGCTTAGTTATGCAGCTCCTCCGTGACGGGCTTTATTTTAATTTTCTGTGCCACTTTCTCGTCCTCCGTCTAAAGTACTTCTAATGTTTAACTGCTTAAATCCGATCATTAAAGTTGTGAAATGTATGTAAGTAATAAAAACTTTAAATTAATTATTCACCGGTCCGAAGACAAACAACAACAAAAAACGGACTTTCTACTTAGTTGAAAGTTACAGCGGACTTATATAGTAAACGTTAAAAAAAAACATTAAAAATAAAATTGTGACATTAAAGGTTCGGTACGCTATTTGATGTTATGTCATCTGCTCGTTTGGAATCTAATGAAACCTTTCAGATGGCATTAATATGGCTTTGGGGAAAGGGGATCTTTATTTCCATGCAAAATTGTCTAGTAAACGCATATATCAAGCCTTTCTCTCCATATATGCATGCCAATAAAGCTAAAGTATCATTAAAAATGTTTTTCAGGTTGATTGAAATAAGGTGTACTTCAAGGCAGTGTTTTTGTATTGTATTATTTCAATTTTTCAAAAAAGGAAAGGAAAACACATTTTTTTTAACTTTGATTACAAGACATTAACTTAAAGAAACTTAAAAATCATTTTCTCGAAACTATGTTTTTTCCAATTGGGCGATATTCTATCGCCTTCAATTTTCACCCTATCAACTTAGAATTTTAACTCCAGCTTTGTAATGATATTTACTAGAAGGTAAAGTACTTACAATTTTCCACGGATTTTTAAATAGAAATGAAGAATTGTTCACCATTTTCAAAAAAAGTAATATTTTTAAAAACTCCTTACTGGGGGCGAGGTTAGCTCAGTGGTAGAGCACTGGACTAATAAGCTGGAGGCCTGAGTTCAAATCCCGAGCAAGCACTAAAGATTTTTTCTTCTAGTGTCTTCGTTCATGTGTTGAATTCGGCCTCCCTGACCGTCCCTAGGCCGACCCAGCCTTTAATTAATGTAATAATGGGTACCTTGGGTGCTAATGACTCTAGCAGTCGAAGCGGCCAAGGGGAAAATCAGGCGGCCGGACTGCTGACCACACTATCTTCCTAGTGTGCCGTATGGTCATGAATCAGATACCTCTATAGTATCCACCCCTCAGGGCCCTCGTGGCCTGTTACGGACTGATTTTTTTTTTTTTTTGTTTTATTTTTATGTACCTTACTAAATTTTACCTTCTTCTTTTAAAATAATTTTAGTTTTTGGTTCTAGATTAAAAATTGCCACCTGCAGACCATTGCCTGTGAAAAAAGTGAGTTTTTGTCGTCAAACATAGTGCCGATATTTTTTATTCGAAGAATTATAATTATTTTTAGATACTTTAACTTCCCATATAAAACTTATGACAAAAATAATTGAAAAATGTTGATTTATTTATGTTGATGTATTTATGTTGATTTGTTATTCATAAATTGTAGAAAATGACTTTAATTTTGATCACACAAGGCATTAATTAATATAACTGTACATGTGTATAATTTTTTTTTTTTTTTTTTTTTTTTTTTGTATTTTTGGATGTATATCTAATAATTTTATGGGGAAAATCGTATTGGTTCGGATGCTCATAAATAGATAAAAATATAAATAAAACATAAAGATCCATGAATTACTTTGTTAGACTCGAAGGATTGATTATTTTAATGTCCCCGTAGAATTTTAATATCTTTTGTTATTTTATTTTTTATTCATTTATTTATTTTAAGAGCTTCGCATGTATGGCGATGAATCCTAATACTCATCATAAAATAGATACGCTTCATTTACATTTTGTAAAGTTTTTTCCAATTTATATTTAAACTTCAATAATATAAATGTATACATGCATATAAAACAAGCTGCATTTGGAAATTAATAAAAATAATATACAAATATGAAACAAAAATAATTTTTAAATTAGTAAAAATAAAGTACGTTAGCGTACAATTACGAAGGATATTACAATAAACAATTAAAATTGAAACCACTAAAAGCAGGAGAAAGATTGGTTAGATTTTAGCGCGGTTCCTCCCTCCCCCATAGGGAGGAACCCCGCTTATAAGGTTGATACAATGAAACAATCCGGAAGTGCCGACTCGAAAATTTCGCGTTTCAGAACCCCTAGAAACCGAAAATAATGGTGGTTCAAATTTGTATATATATATATATATATATATATATATATATATATGTATATATATATGTATATATTCATTTATATATATATATATATATATATATATATATATATATATATATATATATATATATATATATATATATTTCTCTGTTCACTCATTTCTGGCTTCCCTAATGGTCCGATTGTGATGAAATTTGGTACAAAAATCCGTCGTCCAATTTGAAAGGTCAAGTTCGTTAACCAGCAAAATCCGCCCACTGGAAGATGGCGTTTGGGGCGAAATTCGCGCAAAAAAAATCATAACGCTTACGTTTTTGAGTTCATATGCTTGTAAGTACTCGTTTTATAGGCTTCTTGGCCGAGAAAAACGAATGAAACCATTTTCAAGGCGATAGCTTTAACCGTTTTCGAGGAAATTGGAAAAATAGTTGTTGAATATCGTTTTTGGTTTGGGTACTTAGAATCATGGAATTCAGTTGAAACATTTTTTGCATGTTTGAATTTCATCAAAACTAACATGTTAAACTTTTGGTTACGTTTGGAGTTAAGGAAGGGTTAGAATAAAATATTTTATGAACAGACATGAAAAGTTTTGGGAACTTCGTATAATTTAATTTATATCTCGAACACGGTTGGGAAATCGTGATAAGTGGATAGAAATTATCTGAAAGCTTTATAAATTCTCTACAAAAAAGATTCTGAAACAATTTTTGATTAGGTGATGTCAATCGGAGAAATAAGTGCTTAAACTTTGAAGGAATTGATTTCGTTTATTCGAACAGTTCTTTTTGTCTGTTTCTATTCCTTGTTATTTTTTAATTGCTTATAGTTGGATAATGTATTTGACAATAAAACAGATTAAGTATAATAAGAAAAACAATTCATTGTTAGAAACATAGCTTGCCAAGAGAAAGAGATTCGATGACGTCTTTTGAATATTTTCAATTGCCTTCATGCTGTTGTTTTTTTTTTTATTTTATTTTTCAATTGATTTTATTTGTAGAATTATTACTATAGTAAAAGAACACAGGAATATAAGAAAAATTTTGATATTTTCCAATTCCTTGAAACGTTTGAAATGAAGTATTGGTAGAAGAGCATTCTAGGGTTCTGGCGGACCACGACCAGGTAAAGCCATAAAACCCTTTGAACAAAGGCCGAGGAAAATATTATCCACAATGGTTACTTAACTCCCGGCGTTTCCATTGGTATGTTGTATCTTATTTCTTTGTAAAATTAATTAATTTTACTATTAGCTACTATAGTTTTCATTGGTATGTAGTTTCTTATTTCTTTGTAAAATCAATTAATGTTACTATAAGCACCTTTACTTATATAAACTTCAGTAAAATAGCCTTTTTTTTCTTCTTTTTCTGTTATGTTTCTATTGATTTTCATTCTACTCATTCTAAGAATTTAAGACGAAATTGTTCTTTTATAATAAGTTAATTGTATTTATAGTTCTGTTACTTATCTCAATTATAAACTTTTTTTTTGTTTTTGTTTCTGTATTAATTTCTGTTTTTCTTGTCATTTTAGCTGACGAAGGCTAAAACAAAGCGACGAAGCTTTTTAACAAAAATCTTATTGAGGTTTCTTTAGCCGAATCCCCACCGTTCCATCTTTACTTATCATCCATCTTCATGGGAAAAATATTATCTGTTTCTATTCTAAGCTTTTCAAACGACAATAGGGATATGAACAGGAACCGCGATAAGATGATGCAGTTCCTGCGAGTCGGACTTTTTTTTTTTATAAATTAGTTTGGTAATATATTGTAGATGAGAGGGCTACCTTTAGAGCATTACGATTTTATTATGTAGTGAATTCTTCCATTATATATATATATATATATATATATATATATATATATATATATATATTGTTTTTTCCCGGGACAGCTTTTAATATTGTACAATATTATAGTTTCGGAAAGAGAACTTTGTCGTGAGGGATGATGAATTCATGACCTTGCTAGCGTGACGACTCATGGAAATTGTAATTAACATCAACCAGTAAACGACGGAATATCAGTCGCTCATGCATTTAACTAGCAGGGAAAATTGCATTACACCACCTTGCAATTATTTTGCAATGTCCTGAAAACGTTTCGCAATTCGGTGTCATGACTACCATGAGTCGTTTCGTTTGAAAAACGAGGTGGCAGTCAATGGAAGGATATTCGGACAAATTCCGACTCGCAGGAGCTGTGTCATCTTAGCGCGTTTTCGTTCATATCTCTAGTGCCATTAGTAAAGGAATAGAAGCAGTTATTAGATATTAGGCGTCACAACAGGAAAATGACATTATCCTAAAAAAAAAACTACAAATTACTACATCAACTTCCTCGAAGTTCGCTCTAGGAGACCACTGTAACCAATATGTTTCTAATAATTTGATTAACTAAAACACTTATTTTTCTGTTAAATGCAACAAAAAAAAAAAAAAAGAAGAAGAAAAAAAATGAATAAGCAGAGACAAAACTCGTTCAAAATAACAAAACTAACACTTTCGAATTTTAAGGAATTATTTCTCCCTTTGACATTGTTCCATAGAAAATCGAGACTTTTTTTTTTTTTTTAAGAATTTATTAAGCTTTCGAACGGTTATTGTCTATTAATCACCATTTCCTAACAGTTTTAGGCATATTTACGAAAATTAACTGCCCATGTCGTGTAACAAAATAGTATTTTTTTCGAAGACTTCCTTGAGGTCAAATGTAACCAAATTTTAAATATCTGCGTTCGGATAAATTTCAAAGATACAAAAAAATATTTCAACTTGATCCAATGCTTTTAAGTAACCAAACCGAAAATTAGTGAGAAAAACTAGTTGCATATTTTCTCGACAACGTTTAGAGATAACGCCTTGAAAATGGTTTCATTCGTTTCCCTACGTTATAGTATCTATAAAACTTGTACCCGGAAGTCTACAACCGAAGATCCGTAAGCGCAAAGATTTCGAACAAAAAAGTGTTCCGGCTGGACGGTTCTGGTGATTAACAAGCTCGACATTTTAAGCAGGCCATTAACGTTCCAATTTGCAATACGACTTGTGATCCAACATGCGAAGTTGGATCGAGAATGGGCTTGTTGGATTGTTAGAAGAAGTTAGAAGATAAGTTGGATCGTGAATGGGCTTGTTGGAAGTCTAGTTGGACGAGTCTGAACATTTAGAAGGACGACTCGAAGGTCCGACATCCGACTGGCTACGGAGTTGGAGCGTGAGTCGGATCGTGAATGGGCTTGTTGGATTGTTGGAAGTCTAGTTGGAGGAGTCGGAACATTTAGAGGGACGCCTCGAAGGTCCGACATCCGACTGGCTACGGAGTTGGAGCGTGAATGGGCTTGTTGGATTGTTGGAAGTCTAGTTGGAGGAGTCGGAACATTTAGAAGGACGACTCGAAGGTCCGACATCCGACTGGCTACGGAGTTGGAGCGTGAGTCGGATCAAAGTCATCCAACTTAGCTCAGTCAGTGCTTGACCTTCGTGCAACTTCGGTCTGCATTCAATACATTTTTTTGGCTCGTATGTTGGATCGCAAGTCGAAGCGTGAGTGGAGTCGACTATCCAACTAGTAGTCCTAGTAAGTCATACTGCAAATCGGAACGTGAATGGCCTGCATTAAGCTAGACCATGCATTTAATTAAAATAGGGGAACTTTTGAGCCTGCAGGAGAGCGAACCGAAATACGTATACAAATTTGAATCACCGTTATTTTCATGATCTACGGGTTCTGAAACGTGAAATTGCCTTGTCGACACATCCGGATTGCGTCATGAGGTCTACATCATAAGCGGATCTTCTCCCTATGGAAGGAGTGAGGAAACGCGCTAAAATAAAGGGACGCGAAACAATAAAAATCAAAATTATCATTATCAAAATGATCTTCCTCCTGGACCCAATAAGACAGACATTCCTCGCCTGGCGTGAAGGTCTAATTGGGATCTACACAAAAATAGAAAGAGCAACAACCAAGAACTGGAACTATTTAAAGACACACCAGATGCTAGGAATATTTTCTCAATCTTATCTCATTGATAGTCAAACTAATGGACCAATCCCTTCAATTCTATCATTAAATACAACATACAACATCTGTTCCGGCTCCAATCAATCAGAAGGACAAGTTAAATAAAATTAAGCTTTTTAACTTATTATTTGTTCATACTTTCATTTTAATTTATTGAAAGCTTGGCACAGAGCACTTCGTTTTGATATTTTGCGAAAAATGTAAACGCCTCCTGCAAAAACGTCTCGATGAAGAGCCAACCCTTTTTTCTCTTATTTATTTATTTTGAATTTTCAACAACTTATAAAATACATTTTTAGTAAATTATTGTAAGGATACATTGGCATGAATGTAGATGAGGTGGGATGCTGCACAATTGTAGCACCCACTAGAAGGATATGATTCTCATTTCACAGTAGACCTTCAGTCGGCGAATGTGGTTGAGAGGGATGTATTGGGAGGATAGAGAGATTATTAAGGAGTTAGGATTGGGCTAAACGTTAGATAAAAGGGATATTAAGGTCATCAGGAAGGGTCAAATTGGAGTAATAAAACGGAAAATCGCTTATTTTTCGGAGAATTTTGGACTGCATCGTTTGTATTTGATATGAGTTGGAATGGTTTGTGGAACACCAGAGTTGAATTCCGTAAGCACAAATTGGTCTGAGAATGGTCATGTAAATGAGACGTTTGTTTGTTAGTGTGAGATTAGATCACCTGTAAGTAAATTATCGGATGAGTTCTTGTCTCTTATGGGTAATATATGGCTTCCATGTTAGTCGTTTATCAAGTATCAGTCCAAGATTGCATATTTGGGTTTTGTGCGGAATTAGAGAACTATGGTGGAACACTGGAGGGCAGGATGATCGCCTGAGGGTAAAGGTTGAGTGGCAGGATTTCTGAGGGTTAACATTGATTATCCATTTGATGAGCCAGAATTCGATCAGTCCAAGGTGTTCCTGAAGAGACTTGGATGTCAGAATTGGGTCATGACTGCAGAAGAACAGAGCAGTATCATCGGCGAACATATGGAGGGATGTGCCGGGGTGAGTTGGGATATCAGCCGTATATGTGAGGTATAGGACAGGACTAAGGATTCCGCCTTGAGGTACACCAGCAAGTTGGGAGGAAATAGGGGATGATGAAGCCTGCAGCCCCCCGAAATCGGTAAAAATTTGTCTAACAAACCATCATTTAGTTAAGAAAAAAACATTTTTTTTTTCAGTGTAATAGCGGTTTAATTTTCTAACTATTCCAAGCTCTAGATTGTCAGTTTTCATAACCCCTAATGTTCTCAGGTATAGTTTGGCCTTGGAAATGATTTGATTGGATTCCACGAGTCAAATTATCATGTGTACATTTATTTAGAAATTATAATCATAATTATTGCGGAAACAATTTGCTATGTACAGTAGTAGTTGACTGAAAAAAAAACAATAATAAATATTCAAAAATGAGGAGGCGAACAAAAAGGATTTTGCCGCATAATCCTCAGTAGAAGCAAAAAACGTATTTTTAATTATGCATAAAATAATATAGACCTATTGATGTTCTATCAGCTTTCAGGAGCTTTCTATGTACTAATTATTACAATCAAGCAGTTAATAAACAGGTATACTTCTAAATATGGAAAAGATCCTTTTAGCGCGGTTCCTCCCTCCCCCATAGGGAGGAACCGCGCTTATAAGGTTGATACAATGAAACAATCCGGAAGTGCCGACCAGAAAATTTCGCGTTTCAGAACCCCTAGAGACCGAAAATAACGGTGGTTAAAATTTGTGTATATATATATATATATATATATATATATATATATATATGTATGTATATATATATATATATGTATATATATATATATATATATATATATATATATATATTTGTCTGTTCGCTCTGTAGCTCCTAGACGAATGGTCCGATTTTGATTAAATTTGGTACAAAAATCTTTCGTCTAATTTGAAAGGTCAAGTTCGTTAACCAGCAAAATCCGCCTACTGGAAGATGGCGTTTGGGGCGAAATTCGCGCAAAAAAAATCGTAACGCTTACGTTTTTGAGTTCATAAGCTTATAAGAAAAACAGTTTTTTAATACCGTTTTTGGTTTGGGTACTTAGAATCATGGGATTCAGTTGAAACATTTTCTGCATGTTCTACTTTCATCGAAACTAACATGTTGGAATTTTGGTTACGTTTGGAGTTAAGGAAGGGTTAGAATAAAATATTTTATTAACAGACATAAAAAGTTTTAGTAAGTTTGTTTACTTTCCGTAATTTCTCGAAAAAGGTTGAGAATCTTGGTAAACGGAAGAATACCATAAGAAAGCTTATTAAATGCTCTAAAAAAAAGGTTCTAATGAAAGTTTTGATTAGGCGATGTCAATCGGAGAAATAAGAGCTTAAAACTTTAAAGTAATTGATTTCGCTTATTCGAACTGTTCTTTTTGTCTGTTTTTTATTCCTTGTTATTTTTTAATTGCTTATAGTTGAATAATGTATTTGAAAATAAATCAGGTTAAGACAAATAAGAAAAACAATTTAATGTTAGAAATATAGATTTCCAGGATTCCAAGACCTTGTAACTAGCGGGACAGTTTCTAGTAGCAGGAGCCGACCCTTCCAGGTAAGATTGTAAATCATGACCTTTCAAGACTTTACTGCTCACAGGAATGGCGTTAGTGACCTTAAGGTTTGACAGACCAATTATAATAATTAATTTTAAAAAAAAAGACTGGTGGAACCAAAATAATAACTGCTTCTATTTTAATCTTTCCAAATTAGACTAGGGATATGAACGGAACCGCGCTAAGATGATGCAGTTCCTGCGAGACGGACTTTTTTTGAATGGCCTCAATAGACAAATTTCTTCTTCCTTGGATTCTTTCTTTTCCTTGCAGATTCATTTCCTTCACCGATACTAACAAAATAAGCATCTACTAATTTATTCATTATTACAGAATGTTCTAGAGAGTAAGCAACCTCAGTTTCAAATATAAGATGGTGTTGTTATTAAGCAAATGATATGAAAACATCCACTATCAGAAATGCACTCTGGATCTGGGTTGCCATAGTTACAGCTCTGTGATTGGTGCACTGGACAAGATTCTCTTTGAATGAAAACCTGTATTGGACTATGTTTTTTTTTTTAACAAACCATCAATATTTACCATGCATAATATATAGTTTTATTTTTTGATGATTCATACTTTTCATTACGTCAGAATTAACAAAAACAACTCAAATGTATTAATAACTCACTTTTGATTTTTTTTTTAGACAAAATGATTTTTGTTAGCCACTTCCTCATATTAACTAGATCGTGAATTGGCTGCTTTCATCCTGGAATTTCGACCATTTACAAGGTACTAATTATTTTTGACAAGCTTAATAAACTTTCCCGAGACAGTCTGTCGAGAAGAGAAAGCTCCCTTGATGCCTCCGAAACAAATTTAGAATCTTTTCAAGGCTGGTAGTAGAGTGTGTTCAGATCTAACTCCGCTGTGTTAACTAATGGTTCTTCTAGGTCCGTAAAATGTGATAATATTATGTTTCTTAGTTGTTTTTTTTTGTTGTTTTTTTTTTACGGCGCATCGACATCTGGGCCATTAGCGCCAACATCCAAGGTGCAGCCAGGAATTTTCTCAACGAGCCGCTAGATGAGAAAATTCCTGCCAGTGGGAATCGAACCCACAATCTCCCGCATGAGAATCTAACGGCGTTAACAACTAGACAACGGGGAGACCCGTATCTTTCTTAGTAAATTCAAATTTAAAGGCTAACGAGAATTAAATGTTTGTGGAGAATGCGCAGTGGACTCAGACATGGGCACTTCAAAAAAGTGCAAAATTCATCCCTTTAATTTATATAATTGAAGTTTTTCTGCCTTCTTAGAAATTATTAGAGCATACAAAAATTACTTCTTTTTTAGCACTTTCCTCCGAAGGAAAGTAGCTATTGAGGTTGCACTCATGACGGAATTTTTGAAAAATTTCTTCAAATCTTTATCGATCCTACCTAGTAGAAACCGAAAATGACCCCCGTTAAAATTTATATATATATATATATATATATATATATATATATATATATATATATATATATATGCATATATATATATATATATATATATATATATATATATATATATAACGATTGAACGAGTTCGTTAACCACCAAAATCGGTCCACCGGAAGGGGGGGTTTACCCCGAACCCAAAACACTAATTTGACCATTTCAGCCGTAATATTTGTTATATTTCAACGAACCTTGGTATTCGTACTGGTAATATAGAGAGAAAAGTGAGCTATAAAAAGAAACTAAATCGGTTCATAAGGAGGGGGGGGGGTTTACTCCGGACCGACAATACCAATTCGCCACTACCAGCCGTGATTTTAGGTATATTTCGACGAAACTCGGTATTCATAGTGGTAATCTACAGGTAAATATGTGTTGTAAAAATAAACTAAATCGGTTCATTAGGAGGGGGGGGGGGTTTACTCCAGACCCACAATACCAATTCGCCACTACCAACCGTGATTTTTGGTATATTTCGACGAAACTCGGTATTCGTAGTGGTAATCTACAGGTAAATATGTGTTGTAAAAATAAGCTAAATCGGTTCATTAGGAGGGGGGGGGGGGGTTTACTCCGGACCTAAATTACTAATATACTCATACTGGTCGTAATTTCTGCTGTATTGTAACGAAACGCGGTATACGTCGTGGGTAACTCATGAGAAAGAAGTGTTGTAAAAATGAGCTGAATCGGTCAATCGGAAAGGGGGGTTTACTTTGTAATATATTTCAATAGAAAAGCCAGCCAGACATAGGTTCACAAAGGCGCCGCAAGGAGCGCTAGAGGGACTGTATCCGGTTCCTGCGTTAGATCAAAATACAATAATATGAGGATTTTGTATTTATTACGTAGTGTAGTAGGTACCATGTGTAAACATAACTCTGGAAGCAAATTAATAATTTATCAGTTACTCATTACAAAATTAAAAGAGAACTATTCATGTTTTTATTTTATTTATGTAGGATATTTTAAGCAAATTGTTCTGGAAAGCAGTCTACACTACCCAAATTCTGAGGAAAGTGCTTAGTTATGCAGCTCCTGCGTGACGGACTTTTTTTGTATTTATTTTGCTCATAACTCCAAAATTATTCACGCAAGAGATTTTCTCAAGGCGATAAAAGATTCGCAATGTCATTTTATATAAACTTCCATTTATAGTTCATCCTAATAGTAAAAATTGTAATATTTATTCACTGATTAGCAAAACAAAAATAAGTATGAAAAAACCCCGGTAAAATATAAACATTTTTATATCACTTTTCCAGCACCATATAATGTATTCAGGACCTTCATATTCCTGCAGTATAATGACGATTATTATGTGAAAAAACCTACCAAATTTTGTTTAAATCGTTTTTGCATAATAAATTTTTCAATCAATTATTACCGTTTTGTAAATTTGTTTCTCTAAATGTTTTTACAGGAGAATATAATGCCTAAATGATCCAAGTGTGGGCGGCCAAAATAGGACATTATTGACTAGGCCAGTCCATTTTGTTAATTGAGTCCTTGAAATCTTAATCTCCGTCCAATAAAAATTCCTCTTTTTGTCACTCCAATTATTCTAGCTAACGGAACTATTTAATTACTAATTACTCCTAGAAAATAAACTAATGAGACTCATATCTTACAATTAAATCCATTCCGGCAGATGTACGATCGTAAATTGAGCAAAATCATCTAAAACAGTGCAATGAATATAAAAGCTTTTATTATTTTTTCATATTGATGACCAGCGGAGTCAAATAAAAAAGAAACATTAAAAAAGCTTTTAAGTAAATACAGTATTTAGTCTTATTTATTGTTTCAGAATATTTATTTTAAGTGAGTTACAAAATGTGTTTGAACATAGGAATTCTATGATCTTATTCGACCAACAAGAATAAAAGGTAAAAATTTGTATAAACATATACAGGGTGTCCCGACTTTTAGCGGCAAAACTTCAGGGTGTAGGGGACCAAAAAAATAAGACAAAAAGTCCGAATTTGGGTAGTGTAGACTGCTTTCCAGAACAATTTGCTTAAAATATCCTACATAAATAAAATAAAAACATGAATAGTTCTCTTTTAAATTTGTAATGAGTAACTGATCAATTAATAATTTGCTTCCAGAGTTACGTTTACACATGGTACCTACTACACTACGTAATAAATACAAAAACCTTATATTATCGTATTTTGATCTAACGCAGGAACAGGATACAGTCCCTCTAGTGGTAGAAAGCGCTCCTTGCGGCGGCTTTGTGAACCTACGTCTGACGGGCTTTTCTATTGAAGTATATTACAAATTAAACCCCCGCTTTCCGATTGACCGATTTAGCTCATTTTTACAACACTTCTTTGTCATGAGTTACCCACGACGTATACCGCGTTTCGTTACAATACAGCAGAAATTACGACCAGTATGACTATATTAGTAATTTGGGTCTGGAGTAAACCCCCCCTCCTTATGAACTGATTTAGTTCGTTTTTATATCTCACTTTTCTCTCTATATTACCACTACGAATACCAACGTTCGTTGAAATATAACAAATATGACGGCTGACATGGTCAAATTAGTGTTTTTGGTTCGGGGTAAACCCTCCCTTCCGGTGGACCGATTTTGGTGGTTAACGAACTCGTTCAATCGTTTGCTAATTTAATGCTATATACCAAGTTTCGTGACGAAAAACAAAAACTCTGGCCGCTATCGTGTTAACAGACACATATACATACATATGTGTATATATATATATATATATATATATATATATATATATATATATATATATATAAATTTTAACGGGGGTCATTTTCGGTGTCTACTAGGTAGGATCGAAAAGATTTGAAGAAATTTTTCAAAAATTCCGTCATGAGTGCAACCTCAATAGCTACTTTCCTTCGGAGGAAAGTGCTAAAAGTACTTTAGAGTTTTGCTTGCTTTTGCTTCGTTTTGGAGAAAATCGCAAAACAAGAAACGAAACAAGTTTTCATTTTTGTACTTACTTATTTAACTTTTCAATGGAAAAAGAATTGTCATTGCGCATTGTTTCAAGGAACCAATTACTAAAATTCAATCTCTTGATGCTGTTAATGAAAATACTCGTCGATTAAGCACTCTTCTATTTGTAAATGGGCGCATACGCTCGCACCGCTTCTAAAGCATTACCGTGCAGAAACCGTACTCTAAAACCCTCGCACCGCTTCTAAAGCATTACCGTTGCAGAAACCGTACTCTAAAACCCTCGCACCGCTTCTAAAGCATTACCGTTGCTGAAACCGTACTCTAAAACCCTCGCACCGCTTCTAAAGCATTACCGTTGCAGAAACCGTACTCTAAAACCCTCGCACCGCTTCTAAAGCATTACCGTTGCTGAAACCGTACTCTAAAACCCTCGCACCGCTTCTAAAGCATTACCGTTGCAGAAACCGTACTCTAAAACCCTCGCACCGCTTCTAAGGCATTACCGTTGCAGAAACCGTACTCTAAAACCCTCGCACCGCTTCTAAAGCATTACCGTTGCATAAACGGTACACTAAAACTATATCAGAGCATCAAGGGATTGAATTTTAGTAATTGGTTCCTTGAAACAATGCGCAATGACAATTTTTTTTCATTGAAAATTTAAATAAGTAAGTACAAAAATGAAAACTTGTTTCGTTTCTTGTTTTGCTATTTTCTCCAAAACGTAGCAAAAACGAGAAAATCTCTAAAGGACTTTTTGTCTTAGTTTTTCGGTCCCGTACACGATCCTGATGGTTTGCCATTTGAAATCGGGTCACCCTGTATATATATATATATATATATATATATATATATATATATATATATATATATATATATACAGATATATAGATAGAGAGAGAGTGCAGAGATGGGCAGAATGCCCCAGACGGAGTGGGGACTCCCAGCAGACCGTATTTCTATTGATTCTGAAGCTGTTATTGATTTCTGGAAAAATCGCCCCCCTAGTGTCCTACCCCCGCAAATTCCGACATCATATTGTCATAAATTATGTACTAATAATTGTGAAGAAGAATTTATAGTAATTTCCGTCTTATTTACCGTTCAGTTGTTTACATTTTCGTAGGAAACCTACGGACATTTACATTGTTACAAATTACAAAAAAATAATTATATTATTTAATGATGGTTATTTGCGCCTTTTTTTAACTAATTATTCCAATTTTTATTTTATTTAACGATTTTGTTTTATTTATTTTTTTAATATACATTTAGAATGTTTGTATATATTTCTATCTCCTTCCTTTTCTTTTGTTAATAAATAAATAAAATATTTGTTTTATTTATTAATATATTTTTTTGCTTAAACTTAATTTTATAATATTCAATAATTAACACTTTTGGGCAGCAGGCCGGCAATTTTTTAGAAACTTTACTACAGAATGATATATTGCCTTTTTTTTAAATTATCTTTTTTTCCCCCAAAAAAGGAAGTAAATTCTGAGGTCAGTCTAATTTAAAAGCCTAAGATGTAAGATATTAGAATATTACATCAAATTTTATAGGTATATTCCAAATCTTAATCACAGCCATTTTCTTTTATACCCCCCCCCCTTTGTCAAGAATCTTTCATAGGAATATACCGATAAAATTTGATGTAAGGTTTAAATAATGTAATTATCGTAGAATTACTAAAATTGATAATAATAATAATATATAATGTTTACTTTTTATGAGAAGAATTGCCTGGATGACAAGGCCTAAACTTAAAAGTGTTAAGAAAGAGGCTGGTAGAAATAAGGTAAACTAAAGTATAACATAATTGACATAATAATAATAATAAGTCTTTATTTATATATGTACAAATATTAATAATTTTATACTGAAAATAGAATACAAATAAATGTAAAACCTTTTAGATATATGTACAATATAGACCTTCCCGCTAGGGAGTTTAAAGTCTTTTAGCGGAGACTATCCCTGTCCTTGGATTTTCTGCTCCGGGTCGAGCCTTCCAGCTTCCTGAATATGTCGGCCCATCTTCTTTTATGCCTCCCTCTTCTCCTTTTATTGTGAAGCGGAACTCATATAATTGGCATAGGGTTAAATTAATATAAATTATTTAAAAAGTCGGTTATTTTTATTTATCTTCTTTCTAGATATTGAAAATGGCCTGAAGGCCGAACCGTTCTAAAATGATAAATAAAGGACTTATAAAGGTCTGAGGCAGGGCCACCACATGGGGGGGGGGGACACCCGGGTACAGTTGTCCCGGGCCTCGCTAAGTGGAAAAAATGTATAGGTTATAGGGTTGTAAAAATAATGGGGTTTAGAAATATAGACGGGCGTAGCCTATTATATTATTGGAATGGGACCTATATTTTTTTTAATGCACACAAACGACAAAACAAGTGCAGTCCCAGAATAGTATATTTCATTAGGAGTCGTAATAAAACTACAAGTACCGAAAGTGACCTTTGCTGCACCGATTGTCGGCTTTTATTCTCATTTCGCTCAAAACTCAAGATGAAAATAATTTTAAAATGTCCAAAGTCCTATAGCAAAGTAGTAGAATTTTCAGTCTGGAGAAGTGGGGGCCCGGCTTTGAGAAGGGGGGCCCGTGATTTGATCCCGGGCCGGGCTCTGAGATGTGGCGGCCCTGGTCTGAAGAATGGATCAAACCAATTGTGGTTTTAAAGAATCATATATATTTTTGGAGTCACCAACGCGATTAATTCTGATTAATACGATAAAAAAAAATAAAGCTTGATACGCTAAAAACTAATGCTTGAATTCCCAATTTTGTGTCAATGAATTCTTATTCAACAGGAGTCTACTCACTGGCGTAAATTACTAATTCTTAAATCTCCCTCCATATAATCGATACTACACAAACCAAAGAGGTATAAATTTGGAAGACGAAGAGATAAGACACGAGAGCCAGTATACAAGCAGCTGTAGAAGCAGCAATTCAGCCAAGAGGAGTGACGCAATGGGTAATTTATAATCAGAAGTCTTTCAATCTGTTTGCTTGTCATCTAGATATCATTTCGAGCTATGGCAGATACTAAAACAGGCCATTCATGTTCCGATTTGCAGTACGACTTGAGGTCCGCAAGTTAGAAGACAAGTTGGATCAAGAATGGGCTTGTTGGATTGTTGGAAGTCTAGTTGGAGGAGTCGGAACATTTAGAAGGACGACTCGAAGGTCCTAAATCCGACTGGCGACGGAGTTGGAGCGTGAGTGTGGGAGTCGGATCAAAGTCGTCCAACTTAGCTCAGTCAGTACTTGACCTTCGGGCAACTTCGGTCTGCTCTTGATATATTTCTTGGCTCGTGAGCAACGTACACAGTCGTGAAAACAGACTAGGACTAAAGTTGGATCGCTAGTTGGATAGCAAGTCGGAGCGTGAGTGGAGTCCACTTTCCAACTAGTAGTCCTACTAAGTCGTACGGCAAATCGGAACGCGAATGGCCTGGTTTAAGTTCTATCCTACAACTCCTGTGTTCGCAGTTAGCAGAATATGCAAGAAACTAACAAACTTGCTCCAATTTATTTATTAGTGTAAGACACTTCAGCTAAAAAACTATATCATTACGATTAATTAATCTGTAGTAAATTGCAAACGATACATTATTCTTCGGTTATTAATCTTTACGAGGGGTCACCCCGTGGTCTAGTGGCTATCGCCTTAGATTCATAAGCGGGAGATGGTGGGTTCGATCCCGACCGGCGGTAGAAATTTTCTCACGGCTCGTAGGGAAAATTCCTCGGATTATATACCCTGGATGTCGGCGCTAATGGCCTAGTTGTCGAATAAAATTAATCTTTACGAGACGGCAACCCACTAGACCTTCCATAGCCCAGGAGCAGAGCCCGTTTCATCGAGCAGAGCACCGTTGGGTTCTACGGGACTGTATTAATACAGCTGAGTCTCCACCTTCCGTCTCTTCTCATTTCTCCAAATACGCTTTCATTATTTCGTTCTCTCTATTCCAAGCTTTAAGTGCATCGTACGAAGATGACGCTATTCCTGCGTCTCAGAGTTTTGTTCTAGAAACGATGGAAGAAAAAATACAATACATTTAGTGCACTGTTTTTTTGACAAGCACTAAAGATAAAACCATTGTTTAACGCATACTGACTGCTAGAATGCTTAACTAGGAAACATGTCCATGTCCTACGTTTTCGCAAAAACTGAGGATGCTATTGTGAAGAACAATACTATAGATTTCACCAGGATGTCAGACATCAAGAGATGATACCAAGGAAGAGTCTTCATGGTAGCTGACTACTGTTGTATGTTCTGGTGGAGTTACACGAAGGAGAGCGAAAGCTTGTTCTGTGGTGCATCAAAAAAGGTTTTATTGCGAGAATATATGTATTTTTAATGTCATTAATATATTGTCACGTAATACAAATATACATTTTATATCGAAGGGTCTCAAGAAAAAAATGTAGCAGAAATTGTATTATCCTTTTTCAATATCGGAAGGTCAGAATGAATTCTTGGAGTTCCTTGGGGATAGCCAAGTCTCGCCTCAGCAATTTCCCGAGAATCCTTAGAAATTCCATTCCGAAGCTTCATTCCAACCAAGGACCAGGAAAATTTATATTTGCATATTTTAACTAGAGGATAAATTTCTTTTTATAAATCACATAAAAATATAATAGAAAAAAAATTCTGACTGGTAGGAACGGTGTCATCATGGCGTCTTTCCATAACGCTGTTATCCCTAGAGATCGTTTAGAATGCTTGGGACAGATATAGTTAATATTTCGCGAAAAACTTTTCCTCCAATGAAATCTTGAATTCAAGAGAGATTTTAAGTACAGAAAACATTCAGAAGCTTAAATTACACTGAATCGCGGGCTTCCCTTAACAAGCTCTATTACTAACAACCAAAAATTGTTTCTCATTTTAGGTATATTGTTTTGCTGGAAAATTAATTTTACGGTTAAAATCATTTTCAAATACAACGGGCACTAAAAAACTGGAAAAAAATTAACACAAACAAAGCAAAGAAACTAACACTTTCGACGTTTTAAGCATTTATTTTCATAAATAATCGAGGACTGTTTTCGTAAATCCAATCCCTTGGATTACACCTCAACACCTGAACGAGTACAGTAGGGTTCCGACTAACCGAGTCGATGGGGGCCAAGGTTACCTCGGTTAATCGAAATAATCGGTTAATTGGAACCATACCAATAGGAATTGGAAATGTAGGTTGTTTTTGAATAAAAACTACTTATATGCTAAGAAACTTATATTTAATAATTAATAATAATGCATAATAATATGTAGTAATAACACAAACCATGACATTATTTTTTTAAAAAGAAATCTTTAATTGTGGCTTGCCTAAATGAACTTTTTCTGTCGGCAGCAGCTGTGTACCTCCATTTTCTTAGAATCATGAGTTCATTTGGCGGTACATGGCTTCTGCATTCTAAATAGAGAAGGGATCTGTCAAGCAGATTGAAACCCTCTTCATGGCTCATATTTGGGGAATGGTTTCCACGTCATAATAGTTTCATCTACCGTAAGGACTGTCGCTCTGTTTATTGTGTCGTCGTTTAACCAATCTATAACTTCGGAATCCATTATATCCGGGGAGTTGAGGTCTTTTAACAAATCGCTCAACTGCTGTTTGTTGGAGCTCCGTAAATTGTCTGGCTATCATGGATAATTCGAGGCCACAGGTTTTTCCAGGCTTTATTAAGTGTGCTTTTTGTTACAGAATGCCAAGAATAAGCAGCCATATAAATCACATCATTCATAGATATTTTCTTTAATTTTTGAATTAACCCTTCCTCTTCTGCTAATAGCATTTCAGACGATAGCTTCTTTTTGTAGTATCGTTTGAAGGCCGAAATTACTCCTTGGTCCATGGGCGGGATTATTGATGTGACATTTGCAGGAAAAAACATCGATTTTATTTCGCCGCCTCCCCCCTCGGTTAATCGGGATCTCGGTTGACCGGACCTCGGTTAATCCGAACCCTACTGTACTTAGCCAGCCTACTGGGAGTGACAAGTAATCATGATAAGTAGTTAGCTCGTGATATTTGTATATATAAAAATCACGTGTCTGTCTGTTTGTCCGCTTGTGTGTTTGTCTGTTTGTTCCTTATACAAATCCACACCGTTTGACCGATTTTGACCAAACTTGGAATACTGGTAGGTAATGATACGGGAAGTCTCGTAGGCTAAGTCAAAAAAGGTCTAACAGCTGTCTGTCGGTAAATTTGTTCCTTATACAAATCCACAACCTTCGTCCGATTTTGACCAAACTAGGCACACAGGTAGGTCGTGATACGGGGAGTGTCACAGGCTAGGTCAAAAACAACTACCAGCTGTCTGTCTGTATGTTTGTTCCTTATACAAATCCACACCGTTTGACCGATTTTGACCAAATGTGGCACACAGGTAGGTCTCGACACGGGGAGAGTCATAGGCTAGGTTAAAATCGTCTATGACTCACAGTTCGGAGATCACGAGTTTGAAACAATGAACCCAAATAGTTACAGATTTGCGATATTAGATTTTAATACTAATTATTTGGTTTATAATTTATTTTTGATTTTATAAATACAGAAAGTAGGGGTAGCGTAGCACGCCGTGGTCACTATAAATCTTATAAACATATTATAATTGACCGTGTCTCGAACGAAGAAAGGTATATTATATTGAAATTGTTTGGTCACAAGTCGGAATAAAATATACATAAAGCACAAACATAATCAAGCAGTCAATCATATTTTTAATTATACGACATCAGAAAATATTCATGTATTCGTTCGATTAAAATCTAGAATTCCGAGTGTATTCTTCTTGGTGTTGTGTACATTCTCAGGGTTGTACTGGCCAAACAAGCCTCGTTATTTTAATGGCTTACATTGGCTAGACAAATCGTGGACATGAGGTTACTGAACCCGGAAGGCAAGGACAACCTCTGGGAGATGGACCGAGATAAGGTTAGGGTCGTTTTGGATCCGTATTTCAATGTTCCTTGGTAAATTGTTTGTATCCCAATCGCTCGAATAGATAAATGGGTTATTATCAACAATTATTGCTGGACGAACTGCGATAAATCTGTGATAAGATACGCGAGCTCAATTGGTAATTGACTATGTACTTAGTCATAAAATAAGTAAACGCCCAATCGAAGGGGAAAATGGAATATCACAGGAAGAAGCTAAAGCAAAGATATTTTATTTGACACCTGATTTATGTGAGGAAATACCAGTAATGGCGCTGAAGAATGGACACTTAAAACAAAGGACCTGCTGGCGAGCGAAAAGTGACGCGACGCATTTTTGGTCCCACCGGCGAACAAGGTGTCTGGCGCGGAAAATATAACCGAGAACACTGGATGAGCTTAATAACCATGAGGACATCGTAAGGTTTATCAAGTCAAGAAGTATTAGCTGCCTTGGACATGTCGAAAGGTCACCCAACGATAGAATGGTAAAGGAACCTGCTGGCGCTTCCGAGTCTTCGTGCGAAAAGTGATGTGACACATTTTCGGCCCCATCTGCGGAATAACCCAGAACTGGCTGAGCTTAATAACTATGACAATATCGTAAGGTTTATCAAGTCAAGGAGAATTAGCTAGCTTGGCCATGTTGAAAGGTCACCCAACGATAGAATGGCGAAGAAGCTCACCAGAAAACGCCTCACAAGAAAGAGGAGGAGCCGACGTCCTGGGAAAATCTGGCAAAAGGACCTGGAAGAGGACCTGGAAGTAAGGCCCAGGATAGAGATGAATTTGTAGACACTTTGGCGAAGAGAGCAGTTAGAGAGGGTATACCGCTGCATAAAGTTCCAAAGAATGATATGATTGCACATTCACGGGTCGAGGTTTGGGGTGCATGGCAAGCAGACTGGGAAGGAGTGAGGGGGAATAAACTTCGCGAAATTAAAAGAAGCGTTAAACCTTGGAAAACATCAATCCAAGAGACAAGAAGAAAAGAAGTGGTGTTGACCCGGATAAGAATAGGTCACACAAACCTCACTCACTCCTTCCTCATTTCAAAGAATGCGCCTCCGGTGTGCGGGTCGTGCAATGTGCAACTCACAGTAAAGCATATTTCCACGAATTGCAGGGCTTATGAACATTTAAAAGAACAGCATCAACTACCAGACTCTATTGATGAAATATTAGCCGATGACACCAAACAAATAGCAAGACTTTTTGACTTTTTAGAAGAGGCAGAATTAATCAGCAAAATTTAATCAGTCCGGAGATAACTAAAATCAATATCACCGAAGTTGAATGATATGCTGCTCATTGAAGAGAATGGCTCCTGACAAGATTCATTTGAAATATATGTTCGCGAATAATCTTTGATGATTACAACCATCACTGATTACTCGCTTCTCAAAGAAATGGCGTTAATGACCGAAAAGGTTGACAGGCCATAAGAAGAATAAAAAAAAAAAGATGAATGGAGGAAAAATTTTTCGGGAGGCCAAAGTCCATCTTGGACTCCAGAACCGCGTAAGTAGGTTATGTGCGAAAATATCTCTTTGATCCTCTTTTTCTTGGTAAATTATCAGTCATACATGATAGAAAAGTAATCATTATTTCATGGACGTATTTCTAATGAAGATGGAGAATCACAATTCGAACCTCGGACGAATAATATTGTATTAGGAGGGAATTCGAAAGAGATCCATCCAATTTTTAATGGGTACCCACAATAGGGCGAATCCGGAATCAAGAGTATTGACCAATCTATCTCCCAAGTGTTTTGGCCAGATACATGAACAGTATGATCCCTTATAAGCTCTCATGGCACTTTGTCAAAAAAATCAATGTGCCAGCGTTGAACTTATCAGTTACTTGAGCTTTTTCTGAAGATCATAAATTCCTTTGTATTCCTACACATCCTACTCAAGAATATTAATTACATACCGGTAGATAGAGGATCACAAAAGCTTCACAGCATTACTTAAATCGACGGACCAAAGTTGTTTTTACTGCTAAAACAAGTCCTGTGTTTCAGATACCATAGGTCGCACAAAATACCGGTTGCTGTTTCTTCTCCTCTTTGGTAGTTGCCGTGAGAAACTCCAGCTGAAGATATACTTCCTGTATATTTCACAGCTGAGTACACAATGTAGAATTGATTGGGTGTTAACCTGAGACTAGCGCCTCTGCGTGTCGAATACCTGACGTGACCTTGTCAGCTAAACGCTATGATTCATACAGCGATCAGAAGAAACGATGGTAACTTGGAATTCTCATAATGTTAGGAGGTTCTTCTGTTGTTTGGGACTCTTAAAACCAGACCCACTAATACTTTTTTGCCTGTTTCCAACTTGGGTAAGAAACTCGTTTATGAAATCGACCTGACGACACAATTTAGTAAGCTTACGAATGCTTACTTCCACTTACCATGATTTCTCAATAGTTTTCCAGATATTTAAGAAAATGTACGAAAATTCCAAAACTTCTTATGTATGTCCTTCCTTAACACCAAACCTAACCAAAATTTAAACGGATGAATGTTAAACATCTAGGACAATTTAAAACTGATTCCATCGTTTCTAAATACGAAAATCGAAAATTTGTTAGAAAAAGTCCGTCAGAAGGAAACTAAACACTATCCGGGTCTTTTTGCGAAGACCACATCCAGTTACTTTTGAAGTAGCAGTAGTGATTTATAACAGTTACTCGTACTCGCTGATAAGCTTACTGATTAGCTTATAGGTTCTTTGCTGGTTATCTACTACTTCTTGACTCGTTATCTACGGTTATAATTCATATTAGATAATGGCAGGCAATATTTATTAATAAAAAGGTTAATATGATCAAAATCAATTCTCTCAACTATGAAATAAGTTATTAAGCTTTAAAGGGGGTCTCCCGTGGTCTAATGGCTAGCGCCTTGGATTCATAAGCGGGAGATGGTGGGTTCGATTCCCAACCTCCGGCAGGAATTTTATCATCCCACGGCTCGCTGGTAAAATTCCTGGCTGCACCCTGGATGTCGGCGCTAATGACCTAGATGTAGATGCGCCGTAAAAAAAAAAAAAAAAAAAAAAAAAAAAAAAAAAAAAAAAAAAAAAAAAAAATTAAGCTTTAAAGTTGACTGTTTTGCAGGTTATGAAGGATAACAAACAACGTTATTTGTAAACAAACATATTTTATTCCTTTTCTCTCTCTCTCTTTTTTGGATATTTTACATTTATTAGGCATTACATGCTATGCGTTTCCGCTCGCTCAAGAAAATATCAAAACCCTAGTCAATCCAACTCCCAATTAATAGAATTATATTAATTGTAGCGACTCTAGTCTATCCAACTCGCTAAAATTAATAGGATTCCATTAATTTTTCTGAGTAAGAAATTAATCCCTTTTACTTTGTCAGGAACATCGCGAACTAATTGTAAAAGACTCATTTTTCTCACTAACATAAGCAGAGCTTTTTCATAAACAAAAGCTAATTCACTGTTGAAGGTTACTTTACTCCCAGCAAGAACGAAAGCAATTGGTCATCCAATCCTCCAATAGGAAGGCAAAGGAGTTATGCGCATGCGCTAAATCACTGATACAATCACTACTGCTACTTCAAAAGTAACTGGATGTGGTCTTCGCAAAAAGACCCCACTATCCTCAGAATTTGGGATGTATAGACTGCATTCCTGAATAATTTGCTTAAAATAACCTACATAAATAAAATAAAAACAGGAATAATTCTGCTCTTTTACATTTGAAATGGACTAATTCTCAAAGCAAACTACGGGAAATAAAAATACAATAAGACCCTGGTCAAGAGAAAGCCTAACAAGACGATACCGAGTTATTATCACGAGACTTCGCTTAGGACACAGTTTACTAACGCACTCCTATCTAATGGAACGACAAGACAGACCTGTATGCGCATGTTGTAACGAGACATTAACAGTTAAACACATACTTACTGACTCCAGATTACGAGACGATAATTTCAAAACATTTGAATGTTCTGCGGACTAAATTGTTCTCTCCCTATGTGGAGCCAGGAAAGCTGATTAAATGCAAATTTTACGATTTATTAAATACAATTTTTAGTTTTTCCTGGAAATACATGGTGTATTCAATTTTTTGAATGTTCAGTGTCCGTGAGTGCTAAGGCGTGTCTAAGGTCCTGGGTTCGATAACCACTAGGAATGGTGACTTATCTTTCAAAAAAACTAAAGGCATCAGCTCTGTCCTGGCTAGAAAAGGGTGCTAATCCGCCCCGAAAATCTTTGTCTTCAAATTTTCCCCTGTTTCCGAAAAGAAAAAATACAGCACGTAAATACATAGGTATTTATAATATCCTTGATAAGAAAGTTCGGCGACTTCCAAGAGGACTATAAGAATGGGAAGAGAGTGAGGAAAAAAACTACAATTTCCTGTCGTCCATTTGACATCCGGTAGAGATTAGAGATACGGAGAGAACACGAAATTGTTTGGAGGTTACAGTTTATCTGCTGCGGTTATCTGGAAGTGACGAGTCTTGCTACTGGGCCACGCTGCATGCTGATGTTATCGAGGAGGTGTTGTCAAAAGTATGGAATCACACTGCAGAAGGTTTTGACCTTTCCTGGCGTTTTGGCGTGACTTTTCTCACGAATGTTCCGCGCTCGAAGATTCTCTTGTTGATGCGAGAGTTTGAGAGGTCTTAGGTTTTTACTTCATAATTTTGAGGATCAAAATATTTTTAGCGCGGCTCCTCCCTCTCTCCGTAGGGAGGAATCCCGCTTATGAGGTTGACCTTATGACGCAATCCGGAAGTGCCGACTAGAAAAACGTTTCAGAATCAATAGATCACGAAAATAACGGTGGTTCAAAATTATATATATATATATATATATATATATATATATATATATATATATATATATATATATACATATATGAAATCCTAAGGGGCGAGGTTAGCTCAGTGGTAGGGCACTCGACTAATGAACTGGAGGACCCAGGTTCAAAACCCCGAGTAGTATTTGGGGTCCCAGATCGTCCCTAGGCTCACCCAGCCTTTAATTAATTAATGGGTACTTCCAAAGGGAAAAATCAGGCGGCCGGAGCATAGTACTGACCGCACTATCTCCCTAGTGTGCCGTATGTATTTAATCTAATATATAAGATTCTCGTGATGATTAGATAGTTAGCCGTCGAGGTGATAAGTAAAGATGGAATGGTTGGGATTCGACTAAAGAAACCTTAATACGATTTTTGTTAAAAAAATCTATATTTAGGACGTTTCGGCTACTCATTGGTAGCCTTCGTCAGCTATGGAAATGCCTGGAGGCAGAGGAAAATCAATGTTGACAGTTAAGCAACCATTGTGGAAGTGTCAACATTGGTTTTCCTCTGCCTCCAGGCATTTCCATAGCTGACGAAGGCTACCAATGAGTAGCCGAAACGTCCTAAATATAGATTTTTTTAAACAAAAATCGTATTAAGGTTTCTTTAGCCGAATCCCAACCATTCCACCTTTACTTTTAAAATTTGTGTATATTCAGTAGGTCCGGGAGTAGGATGTAAACTACTATTCATATCCCTAAGTGATAAGGGTGGCCCACCCCAAAAAAATTATTTTTTATTTTTTGGACAAAATATCTATTAATTTTTTTTTTTTTTTTTTTTTTTTTTTTTTTTTTTTTTTTTTTTTTTTTTTTTTTATGATTTGTCATTAAAAAATACATACAACCCTAAATTTTCAACCTTGTATCACCAATATCCATTTTATAATAACAATATTAGTACTTTAATCATAATAAATAAATTTTAATTATAAAATTTAGTTTTATTCAACATTAGATCTTTTGACGACGAGAAATATGCCTCCAGATTCTCTTCTGTTCCTGAAGTTAACTCCAGTATTCAATTCATGTTCCACATAACATTGTTCGAAAGTAGCTAAAAATAATGCTGCAAATGGTCAACAATTTAATTCAACATTCGAATTCAAAAGCCAAGTTTATCTCAAAGTGGGATCATATATTTGGCTTTCCAGGTAAAATAAATTGCCAACTTTCTAATCTATGTATATAAAAATCACGTGTCTGTCTGTTTGTCTGTTTTCCTGTTTGTTTGTTCCTTATACAAATCCACACCGTTTGACCGATTTTGACCAAATTTCGCACACAGGTACGTCTTGATACGGGGAATCTCCTATGCTAGGCCAAAATAGTCAAATTTCAAAATTTGGTCAAAAGGTCAAAAGTATTGTTCAAGAAAAATTGGCTACACTGAACCATTCAGATTCTTACGGCCATTTTGAATAATGTCACATTTATTTGTTAATGTTCTTGATAATTAGAATAACACGAACTCCTTGATGACTTTACATCATTATATAACCATGTAATGCAGTTTATTTCAATTTTAATATTAACAGTCACTGTCTAACTAAAGAGGACTGGCCTTTCTTTGATAAGAGCTATCTACTCGCAGGCTGGCCTCTGTCGGATGTTATATAATGTGCTGTGGTGCTGGCCTCTGTTGGCTTTCTCACGAACTAAATCTAGACAGTTATAAACAAATTCACACCGTTTGACCGATTTCGACGTAACTGGGTATACAGGTAGATCTTGATACGGGGAGAGTCATAGGCAGAAAGTAGGTGTAGCATGGCACACTGGGTCACAGCTAGTTCTAAATAAAAAATTATCAGTGGAACAAGTTACCGATACAGACAACTCAGGCGTGAAACAACGAAATCGGCGCAGTAGAAAATTTGGCAAAGAGATTAATTCAAGGAGATATTAATCAAAACGGTAATTTACTAATGAGAAAAGACAAGTAGAAAGCAGATTAAATGGAGCAGTACAAATTAACAAGCGTACATTATGAGTGAAAAGTTAGTTTCTATTTTCCTTTCTTCAAACTATAGAGACGACCATTGAGAAAAACTACGACGCGCAGGAACTGCGTCATCTTAGCGTGATTCCATAATGTTCTTGGAATAGATGGTGTAATAATTTGTGAAACATTTTAACACCACAAAGAACAGAAAACAAACAGTAGCAGAAGTCCACTCACTCGGCCTTTGTAGATTTGCAAAAAACTATTTACAAAAAAAAATTGTTTCTCATATAATGCATCAATTTTCACTGGCAAATTCATTTTACAGCTAATAGTAATTACAAAAACAACAAGTAATAAAAAAAAAAGGAAGCATTCAAACGAAACGAAATCAACACTTAGAGAATTTAGTAAGCTTTCGAATACCTTTCACTAACCACGATTTCCCAACCGTTTTCGAGTAATTTAAGAAAATATAGGTGAGTCACAAAAACTGCTATTATCTGTTAATGACTTGTTTTTCTACTACTTCATTTATTACAAACGTAACCAAAATTTAAATATCTTATTTTGGATGAGGTTCTGAAATCTAAAACAATGTAAAACGGAAGCTATCGTTTCTGAGTGCCAAAACCGATAAGTATTTAGGACAACTAGTTCTATGCACCCCAAAAAAATGTAACATATATAACCTTAAAACTGGTTTCATTCGTTTCACTTGAGTACAGAACCTTTAAAAGACATACTCGCAAGCGTATTTACGCAAAGACGTAAACGATAAGATTTGTTTCAAATTCGGACTATTTTTGGGGCAGCTAGAGAGCGAACAAATCAAAAAGCGAAACTGAATCAATATATATATTTAAATATTGATTCAGTTTTCGCCGGTCCGGCGTTAACAATTGTTTAACAAACGTTCTCCGTTGAAGGTCATGACGAAGAGCCTTGAAAGTGTTATCTTTTTCCTCAAAGGAATTTCTTGTTTCCTTCTAAATCGGGAAGGAAGGAAGTGAACCGGAACGGAAAGGAAATGAACCATGATAAGAAATATTATTCATTTCTTATTTCTACAGAAAAAAACTTTACATTTAATAATTTTATTTTTATTTTTTTTAATTAGGGTGCGTCGACATTTAATTAATTAATTTAATTAATTGAAATGAATATTTCTTACATGTGACATAACGCAACATTTAACTTTGCTGTGTGTTATTGTAATTTTTTTCCGTTAACCAGCAAAATAAGTTCATCTGGAGGGGGGTTTACTCTTGACCCAAGGTACCGACCGTAATTTTTGTTTTATTGCAACGATTTGTTTTATTCCTTCTGGTCATCTAAATAAGAAAATTGTGTTGTAATGATAAATTAAATTGGTTCTTTAGGACGGGGGGGGGGGGGGGTTACTACGGACCCAAATTTTCGCCTGTATTTCTCCCCCCATATTAGTGTCTGTTCGTTGGAACTCTGGGGTAACTTTCTATAATAAAACGTTAAACTTATCGCATGTCATTCAATTTTTCCGAAGAAGTTCAATCATACCCTAACCACAAAAATAGTTAAAATTAAAATGAAAAACGTCCGTCACGCAGGGACTGCATAACTAAGCACTTTCCTCAGAATTGGGTAGTGTCGAGTGCATTCCTGAATAATTTGCTTAAAATAACCTATATCGATAAATAAAATAAAAACATAAATAACACCTGTTTCAATTCAATTCAAACTTAGTACAAAGTAAATCCCCCCTTCCGATAGACCGATGTAGTTCATTTTTACAACACTTCTTCCTTATTAGATACCCACGACGTATGCCGCGTTTCGTTATAATACAGCAGAAATTACGACCGGTATAAGGAAATTAGTAATTTGAGTCCGGAATAAATCCCCCTTCCTAATGAACCGATTTAGTTTATTTTTACAACAATTCTTCCTTATTAGATACCCAGGACGTATACCGCGTTTCGTTACAATACAGCAGAAATTACGACGGGTATAAGGAAATTAGTAATTTGAGTCCGGAATAAATCCCCCTTCCTAATGAACCGATTTAGTTTATTTTTACAACACTTCTTCCTTATTAGATACCCAGGACGTATACCGCGTTTCGTTACAATACAGCACAAATTACGACGGGTATAAGGAAATTAGTAATTTGAGTCCGGAATAAATCCCCCTTCCTAATGAACCGATTTAGTTTATTTTTACAACACTTCTTCCTTATTAGATACCCAGGACGTATACCGCGTTTCGTTACAATACAGCAAAAATTACGACGGGTATAAGGAAATTAGTAATTTGAGTCCGGAATAAATCCCCCTTCCTAATGAACCGATTTAGTTTATTTTTACAACACTTCTTCCTTATTAGATACCCAGGACGTATACCGCGTTTCGTTACAATACAGCAGAAATTACGACGGGTATAAGGAAATTAGTAATTTGAGTCCGGAATAAATCCCCCTTCCTAATGAACCGATTTAGTTTATTTTTACAACACATTTTTCTCTTTAGTTGGCCAGAACGAATACCGAGTTTCGTTGAAATACAAGACAAATTATGGCTGGTATTGGCAAATAACTACTTTGGCTCCGGAGTAAACCCCCCTCCAGATGGACCGATTTTGTTGGTTAACGAACTCGTTCCATCGTTTGATTGGGGAATACTATATACCAAGTTTCGTGGGGAAGAAACAAAAACTCTTGCCTGTATCGTGATAACGGACACATATAACTCTATATATATATATATATATATATATATATATATATATATTTATATATACATATATATATATATATATATATATATATATATTTATATATACATATATATATATATATATATATATATATATATATATATATATATATATATATATATAGATGGGGGCGAGGTTAGCTCAGTGGTAGAGCACTGGACTAATGAGCTGGAGGCCTGAGTTCAAATCCCGAGCAAGATAAAGATTTTTTCTTCTAGTGTCTTTGTTCATGGGTTGAATTCCGCCTCCCAGGCCGTCCCTAGGTCAACCCAGCCTTTAATTAATTTAATAATGGGTACCTTGAGTGCTAATGACTCTAGCAGTCGAAGCAGCCAAGGGGAAAATCAGGCGGCCGGAGCATAGTACTGACCATACTATCTCCCTAGTGTGCCGTATGGTCATGAATCAGATACCTCTATAGTATCTGCCCCTCAGGGCCCTCGTGGCGTGTTATGGGACTGATTTATATATATATATATATATATATATATATATATATATATATATATATATATATATATATTTATAAATTTTAACGGGGGTCATTTTCGGTGTCTACTAGGTAGGATCGATAAAGATTCGAAAAAAAATTTCAAAAATTCCGTCATGAGTGCAACCTCAATAGCTACTTTCCTTCGGATGGAAGTGCTAAAAAGAAATAGCTCAACAGTCACTAGTCCTATATCTCCGACAAGGTTACGACTATTGACACAATTTGAGATCAGTGTTGGGCATTATTCGAATAAATTATTATTCGAATGATCATTCGAATAAATTTCTAGTGAATGATGAATAATTCACTGAATTGTCTTATTCACACGGTACATCATGAATTATTCACAGAATTATTCGTTATTCATTATTCATCATTCGTTATTATTTATTTCTAGTTGGTCTACTGAATAATCCTACTCAAACACATACATATATATATATATACGTATTTCTGGCTGCCAACATTATAATAAATCTATCGTTATTCACTAAAACATGTTTATTCTGAATGATCATTCGAATAATTTGTGAATAAAACATAAACTTCATTCACAGAATAACCAATAAAAGTAATTATTCTTCATTCATGAATGAAATAATACATTTATTCATTAATCATTATTCATCATTCTGAATAATTTTTGCCCAACACTGTTTGAGATATCGAACAAGGGAAAGACATACAGGTAAACATATCGCACAAGTATTTCTAAAGTTACTCAACTAAAATAAAGCTCAACTGAAAATGTGTCACTCTTGCCTATGTAGGGGGAATAGCATTAAGACAGGAGTGACACAAGTGCCCTCTGGTGTACAAGCTCTGAAGCTAGGTACATAAAGTGCTGATGGTTGATAAAGAGATATTTACCATGTCAGTCATAACTGAAAAACACCGATTTTTGAATTGTGTCACTTTAGAAATACAAGTGCGACATATTACTCATTTCTAATTAGTAGAGCCCGGAAGATAGGCATTTCTTTTTGGTTAAAATAGGCAGGCAAAAAGGCACTTGAAATACTGAAAATAGGCAGTACTGGAATTAAAATAGGCATTTATTAGGAGTGAAGGCAAAGAGGAACCTTACTGCTTATTAATGAAAACATGTACTTTAAATACTCATTCATTTCTTTATTATCAATTTATTACAGAATTAGTGTACTTACTCTTACTTTCCCTTTGTTACAAGCAACAACAAGATGCTTTTACAAAGTATCAACTCTCATAGACCTTCTAAGAAAAAAATGTTTTTCATTATGGAAAAACTTCCTCTGCATTATCTTATCATTTCTAAATCCGGAATACCAGATCAGAGCAAAAGGGGTGTGAGGAAGGAGACGTACTTCTCTCATCCTCTCTCTTTCCTGCTATTCGTTATGCCTGTGCATTCCTTCTACCAAGGAAGGCTCTGTTATTTACAGAGGTTCAATCCACGGGTTGGGAAAATAAGCTTTCGAATTGATATTTGTGACGGCAAAATGTAATTTAATTTGTGAACCCTATTTTGTTTTCGACGAACTGGAATTCGAAATTCGTTACGTGCTTTTTAAAATGTTTAAATCGCAGAAAAAATTGCATAACTAGCAAAAAAGGCAAAAAAAGGCTTTAAATCTTAAAATAGCTAAAATAGGCAAAAAAGGCAAAATAAAAATTGTCTCTACACTTCCTAAATGCACGGAAACATATTTATTTCTATCTGATTCTTCAATATATCCATTCAGATAAAAAAGGCATTTTGCCTAACTTCCAGGCTCTAGTAATTAGTGAAGTAGGTATATTACATATGAAATCCTAACAAAACTTATATACTTTTACCAGTATTAACATGTGTCACATCTGAAGCTCCGAAAAATTCAATAACTGATGAACAAGCATGTCGAGTAAAGTTTAATTTCCTTCTTGGTCCATTTGAACTGGTTAAACCTCAAGGTAGAATCAATAACCATTAGGGAATAGGTTGGCAGGTTACAGTATTCCATAATGGATGCAATAAAATCAAGGTTATAAACTCTATAACTGGGGGGGGGGGATAACACGCAGAGCTGTCAAAGATCCCTTAAAAAAAGAAAAAAAAATCCTTATTGAATTTATTCTGATTTCGCAAAATAACTTTTCACGTACCATGATTTCCTAAACATTTTTCAGACGTTAAGAAAAAAGCCCGTCACTCAGGAGCTGCATAACTAAGCACTTTCCTCAGAATTTGGGTAGTATTATGCTTTCCAGAATAATTTCTCTCTCTCTTCAGTGGTAGAAAGCGCTCCTTGCGGCGGCCTTGCGAACCTACGCCTGGCGGGCTATTCTATGGAAATATATTACAAAGTAAACCCCCCTTTCCGATAGACCGATTTAGATCATTTTTACAAAATGTCTTTCTCATGAGTTACCTACGACGTGTACCGCGTTTCGTTACAATACAGCAGAAATTACGACCGGTATGAGTATATTTGTAATTTGCGTCCTTAGTAAAACCCCCCTCCTAATAAACCGATATTGTTTATTTTTACAACACATATTTACCTGCAGATTACCACTACGAATACCGACTTTCGTCGAAATATAACAAAAATCACGACTGGTAGTGGCGAATTGGTATTGTGGGTCCGGAGTAAACCCCCCCTCCTAATAAACCGATTTAGTTTATTTTTACATCTCACTTTTCTCTTTATATTATCACTACGGATACCAAGTTTCGTTGAAATATAACAAATATTACGGCTGGCATGGTCAAATTAGTGTTTTGGGTTCGGGGTAAACCCCCCCTTCCGGTGGACCGATTTTGGTGGTTAACGAACTCGTTCAATCGTTTGCTAATTGAATGCTATATACCAAGTTTCATGAAGAAAAAACAAACACTCTGGCCGCTATCGTGTTAACAGACACACACACTCACACATATATATATATATATATATATATATATATATATATATATATATATATATAAATTTTAACGAGGGTCATTTTCGGTGTCTACTAGGTAGGATCGATAAAAATTTGAAGAAATTTTTCAAAAATTCCGTCATGAGTGCAACCTCAATAGCTACTTTCCTTCGGAGGTATACTATATTTATATAAGTGCAAATATATTTATGTTTGTGTGAATCTGGTTCTTATATCCATGCAATTTTATAACAACAATAATTTCTCTTTTTTTCCAAACTTAGATTCTCCCAAATACAACTTTAGTAACACAACTCTATCTCAAACACATAATACTGAAAACACTCTCCATCCTAACATTAATCTTGCACAATTAAACACAACAAGGGCGGAGATGACCAAGCAGTTTTCTGCCCTTAAACTACCAACCCAACCCAACCCTTCGGAGGAAAGTGGTAAAAAAAAAAATAAGGTCCAAAACAGCTCATGTTTGTTGATAATATACTTTTTGTAACCTTCTTATTTTTGTTCTCCCGGCTTCTTTCTCCAGCGGTGTTCGTTTCATGGCCGTTATATTTCGCCCATCTCCTAATGGGATTCATCAGACGTTGTTGTGTTCTCTTGAGGTATGCAGGAGCTATGATACTAACATAACGAAAATTATGTATCATAGTTTGGATGAATGACAAACGTGTGAAAAAAAAAGTTAAACTGATTTCGTCGTATTGAAGTCTCTGAAATAAATTCTAGTATTACCACTTTCATTAAATACCCTTAATTTCTTCGCCATGAAAGTGGTTTTCGGTTTCCCAAATTAAAATACACATTCAAAATTTACCTGTTAAAATATATACAAATTTGAACCGATCTATAGGTTCTGAAACGTAAAACTTTCTAGTCGGCAGTTCCGGATTTATTCATGAGATCAACCTTATAAGCGGGGTTCCTCCCTATGGAGGGAGGGAGGAACCGCGCTAAAATAGCCATAAGCTTACAACATATTCTCGCGAATTTTGCCAGTTCTCTAATGAAAGGATACTTAACAAATTAAACGTTATTCTTCAAAGGAATTTTATTCAAAATTTCATCGAAGTTGATCCATTTTTGGACAAGGTAGAGTGCAAACACAAACATATATATATATATTTCAACGAGTGCGTTTGTGGAATCAATAGGAGCCACGAGGATATGAACAAATACTTCAATAATTCTCTCCCGAGTACAACCAAATTCTTCAAGTAGTGCAACCAAGGAATCTATGCCCATACATTCGGAATGTGCTTAACGATTCGAGAGTATTGCGCAAGGATATCCACGTGTACTCCCTGGTCATGAATACACGTGGAGTATTGGATGGACCCACCCTTCAGGTCAACCCCCCCCCCCCCCCCCCCGAGCAGACACCTCCACCCCCCGCTCACTACTCAAAATATCCAACATCCAATGTCATTCGAGCATTCATCTTCTCCCAATGAATAACGCATAGTCATTAAAAGTCCAACACACAGGAGCTGCGTCGACTTAGCGTGTTTTTGTATTGGTGCGGAAAGTACAGCTTAAAATATAAACGCATGATAATCTAAACGGGTAGCAGGTTGGTTCCGTAAGTAAGAGTACTGTAATCACACATTTCGGCGAAGACCGTCGTCAATGGCACGGATTGGAATCTGTAGACGATCCCTTTCGCCATAAGGAAGTCTAGCTCGTAGACCCAGGAAGTGCTAAAAGTTTCACGAGGCGTTATATGTGAATGCGCTAAAGTTCCTGCAATTCAGACTTGTTAGTTCGTTCCTTTCCTCCATTTTGGGGGAGGAAAGCCGAAATGAAATGACAACAGCAGCGTAGAATATCCTTTATTACCAAAAACTTTTAATCGGGGGTCTCCCGTGGTCTAATGGTTAGCGCCTTGGATTCATAAGCGGGAAATGGTGGGTTCGATTCCCAACCTCCGGCAGGAATTTTATCATCCCACGGCTCGCTGGTAAAATTCCTCGCTAAACCCTAGATGTCGGCGCTAATGACCTAGATGTAGATGAGCCGTAAAAAAAAAAAAAAAAAAAAAAAAAAAAAAAAAAAAAAAAAAAAAAAAAAAAAAAAAAAAAAAAAAAAAAAAAAAAACGTTTAATCATGTGTATTAGGGTGGGCCAAAAAACTCATTTTTTTATTTCGAAGTTGTAATAGTGCGGAAAAGTTGCGAATCATATAGAGAAATAAAAGGAAACGAAAATGATCAAAATCGGTTGACATCTTCCGTCCGCGCATTTGAAATTTAATACCAATACTACCGTAATAAAACACAACGTTTTTATGTTCAAAAATAGAAACACTGTAACTATTAAGTTAAAAAAAAAGTATATTAAAGATACATAAAATAACTCTTAAAAATGTGAAATTTTCAATATTTGGGAAAATTTTGAGCCCTATGCACGACTGAAAGATATCAACCGATCTAAACCGAATTAAAACACAATGTTTTTAGGCTCTATTCGAAGACATTAAAAACTATTATATTACAAAATCATCAAATTCAAAAAATAGTCGCAAAAAGGAAGATTTTTCATATTTTGTCAAATTTCAATTGCGCGAACGGAAGATGTCAACCGATTTTGATCATTTTCGTTTCCTTTTATTTCTCTATATGATTCGCAACTTTTCCACACTATTACAACTTCGAAATAAAAAAAAAGAGTTTTTTCGGCCCACCTTAATGTACATGCTAAATATATTTAAAAAAAAATTTCAGTTGTGTAACATGGCCTTTGTCAAAAGTATTCTTTTCAATTTCATTATAGCACCATTTTTTTTTTTTTTTATCGTTCTGAAGGGTGTAATCAACCGCGGGAGGTTATGGGCACCCAACGAAAGGAAGGAACCTTTTAAATAAATCTTTAATACATTTTTTAATTTTATTATATAGAAAATGAGTAATTAAATTAAAGAATAAAGAGAAGAAAAAAATCTATAAGCCTCCAGCCCACACCGCGGAAAGGGCACCGTCCGAGCCCAGAACCACCGCGACACCGCTGCACTGCTCTCCTTGTAAATCTATAAGCCTCCAGCCCACACCGCGGAAAGGGCACCGTCCGAGCCCAGAACCACCGCGACACCGCTGCACCGCTCTCCTTGTAAATCTATAGCCTCCAGCCCACACCGCGGAAAGGGCACCGTCCGAGCCCAGAACCACAGCGACACCACTGCACTGCTCTCCTTGTAAATCCATAAGCCTCCAGCCCACACCGCGGAAAGGGCACCGTCCGAGCCCAGAACCACCGCGACACCGCTGCACTGCTCTCCTTGTAAATCCATAAGCCTCCAGCCCACACCGCGGAAAGGGCACCGTCCGAGCCCAGAACCACCGCGACACCGCTGCACTGATCTCCTTGTAAATCTATAAGCCTCCAGCCCACACCGCGGAAAGGGCACCGTCCGAGCCCACAACCACCGCGACACCAGTGCACTGCTCTCCTTGTAAATCTATAAGCCACCAGCCCACACTGCGGAAAGGGCACCGTCCGAGCCCAGAACCACCGCGACACCGCTGCACTGCACTCCTTGTAAATCTATAAGCCTCCAGCCCACACCGCGGAAAGGCCACCGTCCGAGCCCAGAACCACCGCGACACCGCTGCACTGCTCTCCTTGTAAATCTATAAGCCTCCAGCCCACATATATATATATATATATATATATATATATATATATATATATATATATACGTATTGTATGTTTTTAAATGTATATATGTATACCATTTGTCTTTAGATGTTTAGATGTATATATATTGTCATTTGTATATACTATTCGTTTTTAGATGTGAATATATTGTCATTTCTACATATAATTTGTTTATAGATGTATAATGATAGATGTAATATATATAAATGTGTGTGTGTGTATGTATGTATGTATGTGTGTGTATATGTGTATATATGTATATGTATATATATATATATGTGTGTGTATATGTATGTATGTGTGTACGTGTATATATATTTGGATGTATACCATTTGTTTTTAGATGTATATATGCAATAACTGTTTGGAGCGAAACGCCTTAGATGCGCATGGATGCTCATAAATAAATAAATAAAAAAAAAAAAATTTCAATTGCATTATATCACCTTTGCTCGACTGGATGTTTCTTATTTTCTGAAGCAGGCAATTTAACAAAACGGACCCCACAAAACTCCACTCCTTTCCTATTATTTTTATATGTTTCTCAATTTTTATTTTTCCTTTTTGCCTTCTAGAATAGTAGCGGTCATCTCCTTGAATTCTAAATTGGATTAAGCGCTGTTTCACATAGTTTACTGTTGCTAAAATGTAGAGGGAGGGAAGTGTTAGAATTCATAATTCTTTAAATTAATGCCTTGTTGATGTTCTTCGTAGCTTCCCAATATTCCCTATAATCCTCTTTTGTATTTTAAAGTTTTGATTTGCTTTATTACCCTAAAATTCTATTCCATAATATACATTAATTAAATCAGATATGTTTAATGACTTTGAAACATTTTTTATCATGAAGCATGAAGTGTTGTTTTATATATATATAGATAAGCCTCCGAAATTTGATATTACTTTCTTGTTCTATTTTTGTCTGATTAATAGCTATATAAAATTGCCTCATTCGTTCCTATTCCACACTCGGCAAAATCTTGTTACAGGTAGTTAAATTTTATGAAGGCTCAGAGTGATAGGAATTTTTTGTATACAAGGCTCAATACCAGAATTTTGAGTTTTGTCAGACACTAATGTAATTCAGTTAAATGTTAAATGATTACTTTACAAAATAAGAAAATTTTATGACCAACTTACCTAAAGTTACTTTCCTTGAACATAAATACACCTAACCACCACACAAGAGTTAAATCATAGCGGAAAATTGTAAGTTTTGATGCATCACCAACTTGCGTCATTTCACTATCGGCGCCTTTTATGTAAGATGGAGCTAGTAATTGTCGCAATGCATCAAATGGAATTCATTACCATCTTTATTACAGCAGTCGTTTGCATTATGATAACGACAATGGCACTTAGTAAAGATAACACAGGTCTGTAATCGAAAAATTGCATAGCAGTTTCAAGACTTTCATAAGAATATTTACTCACTGAAAACCGGGAAAATATTGAATAGATTCAATATGTGTGCAAATATACATACATACATACATACATATATATATATATATATATATATATATATATATATATATATAACACCACTTCATTGACACAAATGAAAACAGCAGAGCATTGACGAAACATGCAACATCAAGAAAAAATAGTTCTAATTTCAAGGAGGTAAACATTTTAAACAAAGAAAGAAAAACTTTTAAAAAAATATGTTGTACTCTGAAAAATTCAAAAACAGCAGTTAATAATAGAACTGATCTTAAAAATGTCCATCAAATTTTCTCTATAATAGATTAAGAAGTTTTTCTCTGTTTTGACGGATGGACATTACAAATACCACGTCGATGAGACCAAATATAGATAAAGACAATGCCATATTGGTAATCTTGGAACGAGAGGGTTTCTTAACAAGGTGTGACCAAAGCATCTTGGAACGAGAGGGTTTCTTAACAAGGTGTGACCAAAGCATCTTGGAACGAGAGGGTTTCTTAACAAGGTGTGACCAAAGCATCTTGGAACGAGAGGGTTTCTTAACAAGGTGTGACCAAAGCATCTTGGAACGAGAGGGTTTCTTAACAAGGTGTGACCAAAGCATCTTGGAACGAGAGGGTTTCTTAACAAGGTGTGACCAAAGCATCTTGGAACGAGAGGGTTTCTTAACAAGGTGTGACCAAAGCATCTTGGAACGAGAGGGTTTCTTAACAAGGTGTGACCAAAGCATCTTGGAACGAGAGGGTTTCTTAACAAGGTGTGACCAAAGCATTTTAAAGATGCTTTTATTCTAGGATTATACTTATAAAATATTGTTATATTTCAAACAAAATTTAATATTGGGGTGTACAAATATGTATCTTGTTGTAGAAGTGGCCCTAATGAGGTGCAAAAGAGAAAACGGCATGAAACATGTAGGGCATACATAATAAATAATGTGGCGTACTTTCGAAATACTACTGCTTTACCAAACCTAAGCCTCTAAAGAACTAAAGTTTATTAATATATATATATATATATATATATATATATATATATATATATATAGGTATATATATATATATATATATATATATATATATATATATATATATACATATGTCTGTTCGCTCACTCATAGGTTCAAAAAATGATCTGGTTCTGATTAAATTTGGTACAAAATTACTTTTTCGGTTAATTTGGAGTTAGACAATTATTTGAAAAAAAAAATTGTTATTTCTAAATGATGTTCTTAATTTAGAAAGGCGTAGGGCATTAAGATAGAATGCTCCTATTAAGGGTGCATTCATGAACGAATTGTTAAAATATTCCTTCAAATCTTCATAGTTCCAATTTAATATTAGGCACAATCCTCTATCGCCTCCCACAATTTGACAAGACATTTACGGCACACTCTGTGTGTGTGTGTATATATATATATATATATATGTGTGTGTGTGTGTGTGTGTGTGTGTGTGTGTGTGTGTGTAAATACAGATACACTTAGTATTTTAGTATGCGTGTATGTGCGTGAGCACAAAACTGTAGGGAGAATGCACAATAAAATTAGTATTATTTCTGTAAAGGGTAAATTTAGCTATGAATGAAGAATGATTCATCTTAAGAGAACGTTGAATGAATTCATGGCCATTTCTGCCTGATAATTCTACGCCCATTCATAAAGATCTGCCGAAAAATTAATTTTATATTTATTTACTGAATATATGGAATTTAGTATTCTTTAATAAAAATGTTCAATATAATAGATATCCACCACAAATTTATTAAATCTGAGCTAATCCTGGCCAAAATTATAAGCTATTTAACGTATATATATGTTTGTATATCTATCTTTGCAGAAACCATTGTCTCGTGAAAGCGAGTGCATTCCGATGTAACAAATATCATCTATGATATTTACTCTAAAATCTATCTATGTAGAATTCCATTATTGTTGAAGCTCTATCATTTATCTAACGCAAGAGCTGCGAAGATTTTTAATAGTGGAAAGAAAAGCAAATATCTAGGTGGTCCTTTAAGATGGGGGCAAAGTTGATGTATATAAAGTTTTGATGGGATTTAAAGTCGAGAAAGGCACAATGTATTGTTATAAGTAGAACTTGCGCTATAACTAGGGTGGGTTTCAGAGATGGGCATAATTTTATTTGTAAATAAAAATACGAATTTATTCGTACTTTATACATTTGTGAATACGAATAAAAATAAATTCGTACTTCATATATTTGTGAATACGAATATAAATAAATTCTTATTCATAAGTGTGAATACGAATTTATTTTTATTCACATATATTAAATAAAAAAATATAAATAAAATTTTATTCGCAAATTTTTCTGTGAATAAAAATAAATTCACAGAAAAAATTGTAAATAATCACAAAAAATGTGAATATTTACAAAAAATCAAGTGATTACAAAAAAAATCACATTAAAATATACGAATAAAAATTTATTCACATTATAATTTGTGAATACAAATTTATTCACAATAAAATTCGCAAATAAATCATGAATTTATTCGTATTAAGATGATATTACGAATGTTATTGAAGGTGATTTTTTTTTTTTTTTTTTTTATGGAGGTTCAGATGACAAACTGTGTCCCTGCAGCATGGCTGGTGGTCCCGCGGCGGACTCGCTGGAACAAAAAATCTAGGCGCTAATAACATAGACGTTAAATGCCTTAAAAAAAAAAAAAAAAAAAAAAAAAAAAAAAAAAAAAAAATCACCTTCAATAACATTCTTAATATCATCTTAATACGAATAAATATCATCTTAATACGAATAAATTTATGATTTATTTGCGAATTTTATTCTGAATAAATTTTTATTTACAAATTATAATGTGAATAAATTTTTATTCGTATATTTTAATGTGATTTTTTTTGTAATCACTTGATTTTTTGTAAATATTCACATTTTTTGTGATTATTTACATTTTTTTCTGTGAATTTATTTTTATTCGCAGAAAAATTTGCGAATAAAATTTTATTTATGTTTTTTTATTTAATATATGTGAATAAAAATAAATTCGTACTCACACTTATGAATACGAATTTATTTATATTCGTATTCACAAATATATGAAGTACGAATTTATTTTTATTCGTATTCACAAATGTATAAAGTACGAATAAATTCGTATTTTTATTTACAAATAAAATTATGCCCATCTCTGGTGGGCTTACACTTGCTAATTATTGCAGGAAATTTATATCAGACAGAAATTGCGACTAGTGTAAACCATGAGCAATTTATGTCTGAGATATATATTTCTATCGCGAACTATAAGTGTCGACACTTCTATACCGTCAGGTGTAAACACAGATTTTTACGAGAAGAATTTAATTTCAGAGATAAATATCTTGGCTACTAGCTGTATTGTCGACACTTCTATACCAACAGATGTAATTACTGATTATTTGTGCTTTCGGTGAATTTATCGCAAATTAGAACGAATCCAGAACTGTCCTATACATATCCATGACATAGAGTTCTATTAATTTTTGCGAGTAAGGGTGGGTTTACACTTGCTAGTTATTGCAGGAAATTTATATCAGACAGAAATTGCGACTAGTGTAAACCACGAGCAATTTATGTCTGAGATATATATTTCTATCACGAACTATAAGTGTCGACACTTCTATACCGTCAGGAGTAAACACAGATTTTGTACGAGAAGAATTTAATTTCAGAGATAAATATCTTGGCTACTAGCTGTATTGTCGACACTTCTATACCAACAGATGTAAACACTGATTATTTGTGCTTTCGGTGAATTTATCGCAAATTAGAACGAATCCAGAACTGTCCTATACATATCCTTGACATAGAGTTCTATTAATTTTTGCGAGTAAGGGTGGGTTTACACTTGCTAGTTATTGCAGGAAATTTATATCAGACAGAAATTGCGACTAGTGTAAACCACGAGCAATTTATGTCTGAGATATATATTTCTATCACGAACTATAAGTGTCGACACTTCTATACCGTCAGGTGTAAACACAGATTTTTACGAGAAGAATTTAATTTCAGAGATAAATATCTTGGCTACTAGCTGTATTGTCGACACTTCTATACCAACAGATGTAAACACTGATTATTTGTGCTTTCGGTGAATTTATCGCAAATTAGAACAAATCCAGAACTGTCCTATACATATCCATGACATAGAGTTCTATTAATTTTTGCGAGTAAGGGTGGGTTTACACTTGCTAGTTATTGCAGGAAATTTATATCAGACAGAAATTGCGACTAGTGTAAACCATGAGCAATTTATGTCTGAGATATATATTTCTATCACGAACTATAAGTGTCGACACTTCTATACCGTCAGGTGTAAACACAGATTTTTACGAGAAGAATTTAATTTCAGAGATAAATATCTTGGCTACTAGCTGTATTGTCGACACTTCTATACCATCAGATGTAAACACTGATTATTTGTGTTTTCGGTGAATTTATCGCAAATTAGAACAAATCCAGAACTGTCCTATACATATCCATGACATAAATGTCTAGCCATTTCTTTCAGTATGTAAACCTTCAAGAGAATATCTATCCGACACCTGACATATATTTCCTGCGAGAAGTGTCAGATGTATACGCACCCTTAAGAAACCAATTAAAATTATACTAATCAAAATAAGTAAGTTGTTTCAGCGTGTTTCGTCCCGCCTGTAGGGAAGAAAACGCGGTGTACCATTTGTAATAATCTGGAAGTGCTTTTGTTCCAGAGGCAATAGCTCACAACATGTGTTACATTTTGAGAGAATTTAACTCAAGTTAAATCTCGTTGCTCAAATGAGGCGATGTCGTCAAGCTTAGATCTTCTCAAAATAACGATCCTAATAGATGACTTTGATAAATTTATCATTTATTGATAAATTATTATGATTATTAGAGACGTTTAAATGGCCTAAAGTTTTCCCAATCATTTTAGAGAAAATATGCAATGATTTGAAATAGGAAATAGGCAAAGTGGTTACAAAGAAACTCCAAGAGCATGGGTAACTTCGTACCACCTTTTTTGGTTTTTCCGAATAATAGTAATTTTGACACTATTTAATGATACAAATTGGAGACCCGGTAGCCGAGAGGGTTAAGGCGTGAGCTCTTAACACTCCGTGCCAAAGGTCGTGGGTTCGATTCCCACTAGGGGCGGTGGCTTTTCTTTCGAAAAAAGAAAAGGCATCACCCCTAGCCTGGCTAGAAAAGGGTGGTAACCTATAGATAACCCGTCCTAATATTCGTAGCTAATAATAAATGGACGTTAAAATTTCAATAAAAAAAAAATAATGATACAAGAAATATATTAAGACTAATGGTGAATCTTTTAAACTTAACTTGGGAAATATGACATTATAATTGCCCTTTTATTAGCAGGTTAATGCAAATTTTTTGTGCATACAATTGACTGTATATGTTGACATTTTAACATATATATAGTGATTGAAATTTGGAGACCGCAAACAACATTGAAGTTTAATATAAATATAGAAAATTGTGCGTAAAAATTATACAGAATGATGTTTTTACTTAAGCCGGTTGCAAAGAGTATATGTTTCTTTTATGTTATATGTCATTATGGACACGAAAAATGGCTTCAAAGAGAGATATGCCAGTTCATTCTTGGTTAAACACATTTAGACAATAATATGAAAATTTGGTTATGGCATGCCATGTCAAATAAAAATATGTATATTTTCTATGGACTAGTTCGTTTTTATAGGAACACTCAGGCATAAATGAACTGACATTTCATGAATTATATGTTGACATTTTAAAATATTTAGTGATTTAAACTTAGTGATCAGTATCCAAAAAATTCACACATGTAGTTTAAGAAAAATATAGAAACTTGTGAGTCAAAATTATGCAGAATGATGTTTTTACTTAAGCCGGTTGCAAAGAGTATATGTTTCTTTTATGTTATATGTCATTATGGACACGAAAAATGGCTTCAAAGAGACATATGCCAGTTCATTCTTGGTTAAACACATTTAGACAATGATATGAAAATTTGGTTATGGCATGCCATGTCAAATAAAAATATGTATATTTTCTATGGAATAGTTCGTTTTAATAGGACACCCAAGCACTCTATTTCTCATAAATGAACTGACATTATATGTTGACATTTTAACATATATAGTGATTTAAATTTGGAGATCAGTCCCCAGAAAATTCACACATGTAGTTTAAGAGAAATATAGAAACTTGTGGGTTAAAATTATACAGAATGGTGTTTTTACTTAAGCCGGTTGCAAAGAGTATATGTTTCTTTTGCGTTTGACGTCACTATGCACGCGAAAAACTGCTTCAAAAACACATCTGCCAGTTCCTTGTTAGTTAAGTCGAGAAGAGAGAGGTGTAAGAGTGAGAGAGGGAGAAAGAGAGAGAGAGAAACAGGTGTGGGAGGTGATAGTACTACGGACCAGATGTCAAATGAAACCGCAATTAACAGTAAAGAAATTGTCCAAACCTGATTGTCCATTGCAGTTTCTCGACGTCCTATATCTAACAAGACATGACACTGAGATTGCGGTTTCTGGAGTAAGGCTGCCACTTTGAACGTGTCCTGCTGGTAGACAAGACTAGCACGGACCCGAGGAGAGTACCAGACGAGTGTCTACCGTTGACTGGTGGTACAAGTCGGATGGTTCTCTCTTCTCCTACTAGAGCGCTCTTACCGTCTCCGTCTGTCCAATCAATACTCCACAAAAAACAGAGGGGATTTTGAATCTTACTTATTTTTCTTTCTATAATTTTTTTTCGTAAGTGGTTTGTGATTTTGGAAGTTATTATATTACTTGGAATCATTAGATTTAGATAGGTAGATAAGTATGCTTTAATTCAACAACAAAATTGACAATAAATATATACAAAAAAGCATATACACTATGAATGTAGGCAAAAACAGTATGAGGGAAAATTACCATACTTTATAAATTTTGACAAGGATAATGTTTGGCCAGTGACATTAAAAAAGTGATATAGTAGAGGCAAAACAAGATAACTTCTGTCTTTTGCGCACTCGTTTTTTCCCCATTAATTAATTAAAACACTTAAAACGAGTGGTCAATTCTATAAGAAGAAAATGTGTATCGTCAAGTAAAACAGTATTGCATTTGTATTCAATTTGATTAAATCGTTAAAAAATATGTAGAAGAGTGTTGGACCAAGGACTGATCCTTGTGGTACACCAGCATGAACAGTCTTGTATTTTGAATTAATATTGCATTTGTATTCAATTTGATTAAATCATTAAAAAATATGTAGAAGAGTGTTGGACCAAGGACTGATCCTTGTGGTACACCAACATGAACAGTCTTGTATTTTGAATTAATATTGCATTTGTATTCAATTTGATTAAATCATTAAAAAATATGTAGAAGAGTGTTGGACCAAGGATTGATCCTTGAGGTACACCAGCATGAACAGTCTTGTCTTCTGAATAATTTCCATTAATGCTAACAAAACATTTTCTGATTGTTCTGTAATTAGAGATGGATTTAAACAATAAACCCTTGTGTTCAACCCAGTAAATGGTCATTATATTTAAGGTTGTATTAGAGCCATTTATAGTTCCAGATTGCAGGTTGCCTCTTTAAAAGCTAAAATTTTAGTTTAAAAATATGTTTGTTTTATATAAGAAGAATATCATTTATCATTAACGGATTATTGTTTATTAATAACTTTATATTTATTAAGAATACATTTTTATTTAAAGAAATTATATTTATTTTTTATTTTATTTGATTCTTGAGGTTCGCAACATTGGCGACCAACTCATTTCATGTTACGTCAAAAAATCAACAAAAAAAAAGAAAAAGAAAGAAACATCAAACAAATGGTAAGTAAATAAATTAGGAACATAAAGCTTAACAAAAACGTGAAAAAGAAGAAAGTAAGAAAAAAAATTAATAAACAAAATAAAAAATAGAACTAAAGTAATTTAAAGACATTATAACCTCCACTATGTAATGTGAAATATTCACAAATACAATTTCTACTTCTTCTTTTTTCCTCTTAAATAAAACAATATTGCATTTGTATTCAATTTGATTAAATCGTTCAAAAATAGGTAGAAGAGTGTTGGACCAAGGATTGATCCTTGAGGTACACCAGCATGAACAGTCTTGTATTTTGAATTAATATTGCATTTGTATTCAATTTGATTAAATCATTAAAAAATAGGTAGAAGAGTGTTGGACCAAGGACTGATCCTTGAGGTACACCAGCATGAACAGTCTTGTATTTTGAATTAATATTGCATTTGTATTCAATTTGATTAAATCATTAAAAAATAGGTAGAAGAGTGTTGGACCAAGGACTGATCCTTGTGGTACACCAGCATGAACAGTCTTGTATTTTGAATTAATTCCATTAATGCTAACAAAACATTCTCTGTTTGTTCTGTAGTTAGAGATGAACTTAAACTATAATTCCTTGTGTTAAACCCAGTAAATGGTCTTGGGTTGTGGTAGAGCCATTTATAGTTCCAGATTGCAAGTTTGCCTTTTTAAAAGCTGAAATTTTAGTTTAAAAATATGTTTGTTTTATATAAGAAGAATGTAATTTATTATTAACTCATTATTGTTTATTACATAATAATTTTATATATATTAAGAAGATATTTTTATTTAAAGACATTATAACCTCCACTACGTAAAGTGCAACATTCTCAAATACAATTGTTTCTTCTTCTTTTTCTTCTTCTTAAATAAAACACCGGAGCGAAATCGTTCTGAAAGCGCATCCTATATATCTTTTCAAGTGTTTAGCTTCTGGAACAAATGAGCTGTGAGGAGACACGGAAGACGAAGAGAGTATAAAGAACAGTCGAGTCTAATAACAATAAACGGTAATGGGAATCAGATAACTTTACAAGAGACTACTTAATGAGGGACGGGAGGGGGGAGAAATTAAAAATTAAAGGAGGCGAGCCAAAATGCGAAGAAGTTGGAAACAATTAAACCATCAAAACGCAAGAAGGGAAGATTTGACTAGCCTACAATAATGCAACAGTTAGGACTAAAAAATCATATGTTATACAGGCATATATATATATATATATATATATATATATATATATATATGTATATATCATGGGCGTATACGGGGGGGCTGCAGCCCCCCCCCCCCCCCCGAAATTATGATTTGATCGGTAAAACTTTCATAAAACCCTTAAAAATAAATTAAATAATATCATTTAGTTCATAAAACATATTCTATTTTGGGTGTAATAGCGTTTACGTTGGCTAAAACTCTTCCAAGATCTAAATTGTTAGTATTCCATACACCGGAAATGGTCTCAGCCCCCCCCCCCCGAAATTTTCCCAGCCCCCTGCGAAAAATAGCTGTTCCCCGGCGTGCCATGCTAAACGATTTGTAAAGAACCAAACATACACACAGACAGCTTATAGACAATTTTGACTTAGCCTATGGACACCCGCCGTAACTACCTGTGTATCAAATTACGTCAAAATCGGTCAAACTGTGTGGATTTGTATAAGGAACAGACATACAGACAGACAGCTGGTAGACGTTTTTGACCTAGCCTATGACACTCCCCATATCAAGGACTCCGTGTGTGCCGAGTTTGGTCAAAATCGGTCAAACGGTGTGGATTTGTATAAGGAACAAACATACAGACAGATAGCTGGTAGACGTTTTTGACCTAGCCTATGACACTCCCCATATCAAGGGTCCGTGTGTGCCGACTTTGGCCAAAATCGGTCAAACGGTGTGGATTCGTATAAGGAACAAAAAGACACGTGATATTTATATATATATATATATATATATATATATATATATATATATATATATATATATATTTATATATACAGGGTGTCCCGTAAATGTCTAGTCATATTGTGAGAGGTGATAGAGGACCCTTAGGGGAACAAAAAATGTTCTATAACGATTTCCCGAATTCACGCCCATAAGGGAGAAAACGTCGTTTTATTGGTTTTTCGAGACAAACGTGGTTTTTAGAAGAATAATCGTTGCAGCTCCGTCCCAGGTGGTTCTACTAGAAAGGGAGTGAAACCAATCGAAAGCTGAGTAAAATTACTATAAGACTAGTTGGGAGTAAACGTAATATATATATATATATACAATTTTATTTTTTTTATTTTTTAATGTAGGAAATTAAATATTATTGAAGAATTGTTGTTCAGTGATTGTGTTAGGGCTAGTTGTCAGTTGGGGTAAGTTGGCATTTCGCTTCTGAATAATTCCATGGTTTGCTTTGAGCACTTCAGTGCTAGTGACGTAGTGTCCAGACCAGTGATGGGCGATTCTCGTATATGAATCGATCTTTTGAATCGATTCGTAACTAAATGAATGGAACGACCCACAAAAAAGATCGACGAGTTTAGATCGATTCAAAAGATCGATCTTATAGGCTCAGAACATCGATGTTCGATGTGGAACGATGTTCGATATGGATCGATTCAAAAGATCGATCTTATTGGCTCAGAACATCGATGTTCGATGTGGAACGATGTTCGATATGGATTGATTCAAAAGATCGATCTTATTGGCTCAGAACATCGATGTTCGATGTGGAACGATGTTCGATATGGAACGATGTTCGATATGGATCGATCTTCTATATGGATCGATTCAAAAGATCGATCTTATTGGCTCAGAACATTGATGTTCGATGTGGAACGATCTTCGATATGGATCGATTCAAAAGATCGATCTCATAGGCTCAGATGATCGATGTTCGATGTGGAACGATGTTCGATATGGATCGATCTTCTATATGGATCGATTTCTTGATTACTTATAATTACCTACGAAATTCGTATTTCATTTAGATTCATATTTGAGAATCGCCCATCTCTAGTTTGAACCATGACTTCTGATTGAAAAAACTGACAAACAAAGATTTTCTTAAGCGTGCACTCTTACCTCTGCTATTATTTCGGTACTTATCTACCTATTTTCGGAAAAACTCACAGATTTCAATATGTATAGACATTTGTGATGAAATTAAATCTATCATCTTACCTGTTGAATGTTATTCCAACTTTCTTCGATTGTCCTCTTGTACATAAACTTGAAAATGGTTGCATAACATTCCCCACGTATAAATAGTAATAAAACAAGGACGGAGAAGCATTATAACACGAAAACATTTGCATTATGGTTTTCTTCGCCCAAAAAGACATTTTCCGGTGGACGGATTCTATAGGTAAACGAATTCGACCTTTCAAATTAGACAACATATTATTGCCCTTAATTTAATAAAACTCGGACTATTTTGAGAGCAGCTACAGAGCGAACAGACAAATATATATTTATAGACAATTACAAATTTGAACGACAGGTTTTTCTTGACCCTGGTCTTCATCAGGCCTCGTCTGAACGAGGTGGCGTGAGTTTGCCACAGGTGTGCGAGCGCCAGAGAGTGGAAACGGAAAGAGGCCCGTATATAGCGTTATGAGCCCTCACTGAACCTCTCCCTAAACACACAATCCTTACTAACGCTCACTGAGGTGAGGGCTTCCCTGCGATCCCCCATGGGGTCTTTCGCTGTCCATGGGAGATCGCAAGACGGCCCTCGGGAGAGGCCGCCTACTACTGTTGCTTCCGCCCCCTGCAGAGCGCATGAGTCTCGCTCAATACAGAACACCTCCAAATTCTGGCTACTCTGCAGCGGAGCATCCAACCATATGACCACTACGCACGACAGGCAACCACAACGTGATTCCTGCCACCATTTTGGAAACTCATGACCGTGCCATGAGCCCCTAAGCACCAGAATGGGCCCTGGCCCGGAAGTGTTAAAAGCACCCCCTACGGTTTCCTTCCAGAAGAGATACAGGGGGGGGGACTTATCCCGATCTCTCAAGGAGAGCAGGTCCCGTGCCTGTAATTGCCAAGCTGTCCGGGAAGGCTTAAAGCCCCTAGGCTACATATCTGTAGCCCGTTCCACTATCCGCAACCTCGTGGACCCGCTCGGTAGCGCATGGCGACGCCTCTCAGTACTGAGGACGAACTGGTTTACCCAGTCCTCCCAAGGACGAGACCGAGTGTTTGCCACAGACGTCATTGGGTGTCAGGCAAATTCATGAAACCCTCACGAACGGTATTAAACATACTTGATTTTCAAGCTTGGTCACGAATCTCGCCAGTCGCATCCGAGATCTCAATGCAACAAGTATCTGGGGAGTCCCCAGTTGCCAAGTAACGAAGTGTAACAGTTTGACTTTAGCATGGAGAGCTTTTCTCATGCTGGTGTAGTATTTTGTGATTTGAGGGACACTAATCTCAGTAGGAAATCAAACTTATTTTTCGTCATTCCATGAAAGTTGAAAATCTTCAGGGTGATCACATCGCAGCTCTAAATCTAATAAATTGGTTGCCCCCAAATTCCTCCTTTTTTGGATCCACTCTCTCACCCACCAGCGCTTTTTCTTCCGTTCTGTAATATTTACTAGGCATTCCATTAACTTATTGGCAAAGATACTTACTTAAACTCTAAGAGCAATCCACAAATTTTTGTAAACGCTCCTCCATGATTTGCAAGTAACTACTGAATCGTGATTCTAGTTTGGACGATCAGGCCATCTCACGCTTCATCCCCCCCCCAACTTGTTTTTTTAGGCATAAACCACGAAAGCGAGATCAAAAGCGATCACGCTTTCGTATTATGGTTTTCATGGTCATTTTTCATCGGTGCCTCTGGATTGCGTCTTAAGGTCCAAGGCCATAAGCGGTTTCCGCCCTATGGAGAGGGGAGGAAAACGGGACAAAATTGGAATAAGGCGAGCCAAAATAATTATTACAAAAAATAATAAGTTTTGTTTTGGATGGTGCTGCCAAAATACACACATTCATCTTGAGGATTTCCCTAGGACTTGGCCTGCATCCAGATTATTCCGTGTGCATTCACGGAGAGACATTCACCAAATAATATTTCAATTTATTAAAAATTACTTAATTCGCTATTCTTTACCAGCTGTGGTATTTAATTTAATTTTTGTCTTAATAAGAATTATTACCCCAAAACAGCATTTATTATCATAATGCTTAGTCGGAGATCTGGTAACGCACTTTTTATGCACCTTCAAATTTTGCTATAATGTACCTCTTGGGTAGATAAGAAGGTGAATATGTTTCTTAGACTTACCTTGGAACACCAGGTACTGCGCATAGGGGAAAGGTGCAAAACAATATTGCCCAAAAATCGTGTTTTATTCAGAAGCCAACTATCATTAATGTGAAAAAATTGCAAATTAAGGCAATTTTACAATGAATAAGAGATAAAGCTGGCACTTTTAAGGGGGTTAAAATGTAAATAGGAAAAAAAGAACAAAGTACCCTGTTTTTTTTTAATATTAAAGAAGAGCTTTATTCACGCTGCGATTTAAACAGCGTCTTCAATAAACATAATTGAAAATAATTACAAAAGGGCAGACACTTTTGTGGGGTTTAATTATCAGGAAACATGAAAATAAATGTTGCATATGATAGACTGCAATACACCGCGCGTAACCGTCTCAGTGAATGAGAGGACTGTGCAGTTGTGGTTATTGTCCGCGCTCTCATTGGTTCTTGCTCACATGATCTTGTACAGCTGTCCCGGTTTAAATGGCAGCGTGAACAAAACGCTTTATTTAATATTTTAATAAAAACAAGTTGTTTTTTTTTTTTTTTACATGCTATCCTCCTTAAAAGTGTCTGCCTTATTTATTATTCATTGTAAAATTGTCTTAATTTTACATCAAACATAGTTGGCTTCTGAATAAAACCCTATTTTTGGGAGATATTTTTTTCCCCTCTGCACAGTACCTGGTGCTCCACGGTATGTCTAGCCATATATACCTTCTTGTCTACCCAAGAGGTACATTATAGCAAAATTTGAAGGTGCATAAAACACTTCATGAAACGTGCGGGTACCAGATCTTGGACTAGCTGTATCATCTGAACTGTAGAGAATTAGAATTAGAAATATTTTATAGTATAAGCAAATGCTATTGAGATGAACTATAACAAACAATAAAATGTCCTTCAAACAGGGGCTGGAATAATATTGGACATTTAGTTAAAAGATCTCTATAAATTAGATTCCGCTAGAGCTACTGCAGTTATCATCTCTTCCAATGGATTGATCCCTAATAAAACATTAATTGACACCAAATACTTCGAGCTATTGGATCATGCGCGTATAATGTGTCATTAAAACCATAAAAATAAATTAAATATGATCACTTAGTTCAGAAAAAATAATATTTTTTGAGGTGTAATCGCGTTTTAGTCGGTTAACTCTTCCAAGTTGTAGATTGTTAGTATTCCATGCCCCTCAAATGCTCTCAGACCCCCCCCCCCCCGAAATTATTTACTACATACGCCCATGAATCGGATGAGCTCATGATATTATCCCAGCAAGCAATACTGTTCGATTCTACAAGGATCGTAAGAAAATTATTAAATGCCCTTATATGGATGTATTTTTTATTGGTTGTAAATTTCCCCAGAAAACCGAGATACCCCACCCCAATAACAATAATAATAGAATATCTAAAAAAAATATATATAATTAACAAAAGACAAGAAATGTACTAAAACAATTAGATCTTAAATTTGAAGAACTCAGGGCCGCCACATGTCAGAGCCGAGCCCAGGGCCAGATCTCGGGCAGCCACATCTCAGGGCCGAGCCCAGGGCCAGATCTCGGGCCCCCACTTCTCAGAGCCGAGCCCAGGGCCAGATCTCGGGCAGCCACATCTCAGAGCCGAGCCCAGGGCCAGGTCTCGGGCAGCCACATCTCAGAGCCGAGCCCAGGGCCAGATCTCGGGCAGCCACATCTCAGAGCCGAGCCCAGGGCCAGATCTCGGGCAGCCACATCTCAGAGCCGAGCCCAGGGCCAGATCTCGGGCAGCCACATCTCAGAGCTGAGCCCAGGGCCAGATCTCGGGCAGCCACATCTCAGAGCCGAGCCCAGGGCCAGATGTCGGGCAGCCACATCTCAGAGCCGAGCCCAGGGCCAGATCACGGGCAGCCACATCTCAGAGCCGAGCCCAGGGCCAGATCTCGGGCAGCCACATCTCAGAGCCAAGCCCAGGGCCAGATCACGGGCCCCCGCTTCTCAGAGCCGAGCCCAGGGCCAGATCACGGGCCCCCACTTCTCAGAGCCGAGCCCAGGGCCAGATCACGGGCTGCCACATCTCAGAGCCGAGCCCAGGGCCAGATCACGGGCAGCCACATCTCAGAGCCGAGCCCAGGGCGAGATCTCGGGCAGCCACATCTCAGAGCCGAGCCCAGGGCCAGATCACGGGCCCCCGCTTCTCAGAGTCGGGCTCAGGGAAAGATCACGGGCCCCCACTTCTCAGAGCAAAGCCCAGGGCCAGATCACGGGCCCCCACTTCTCAGAGTCGGGCCCAGGGACAGATCACGGGCCCCCACTTCTCTGAGCCGAGCCCAGGGACAGATCACGGGCCCCACTTCTCAGTGCCGGGCCCAGGGCCAGATCACGGGCCCCTACTTCTCAGAGCCGAGCCCAGGGCCTGATCACGGGTCCCCACTTCTCAGAGCTGAGCCCAGGGCCAGATCTCGGGCAGCCACATCTCAGGGCCGAGCCCAGGGCCAGATCTCGGGCCCCCACTTCTCAGAGCCGAGCCCAGGGCCAGATCTCGGGCAGCCACATCTCAGAGCCGAGCCCAGGGCCAGGTCTCGGGCAGCCACATCTCAGAGCCGAGCCCAGGGCCAGATCTCGGGCAGCCACATCTCAGAGCCGAGCCCAGGGCCAGATCTCGGGCAGCCACATCTCAGAGCTGAGCCCAGGGCCAGATCTCGGGCAGCCACATCTCAGAGCCGAGCCCAGGGCCAGATGTCGGGCAGCCACATCTCAGAGCCGAGCCCAGGGCCAGATCACGGGCAGCCACATCTCAGAGCCGAGCCCAGGGCCAGATCTCGGGCAGCCACATCTCAGAGCCAAGCCCAGGGCCAGATCACGGGCCCCCGCTTCTCAGAGCCGAGCCCAGGGCCAGATCACGGGCCCCCACTTCTCAGAGCCGAGCCCAGGGCCAGATCACGGGCTGCCACATCTCAGAGCCGAGCCCAGGGCCAGATCACGGGCAGCCACATCTCAGAGCCGAGCCCAGGGCGAGATCTCGGGCAGCCACATCTCAGAGCCGAGCCCAGGGCCAGATCACGGGCCCCCGCTTCTCAGAGTCGGGCTCAGGGAAAGATCACGGGCCCCCACTTCTCAGAGCCAAGCCCAGGGCCAGATCACGGGCCCCCACTTCTCAGAGTCGGGCCCAGGGACAGATCACGGGCCCCCACTTCTCTGAGCCGAGCCCAGGGACAGATCACGGGCCCCACTTCTCAGTGCCGGGCCCAGGGCCAGATCACGGGCCCCTACTTCTCAGAGCCGAGCCCAGGGCCTGATCACGGGTCCCCACTTCTCAGAGCTGAGCCCAGGGCCAGATCTCGGGCAGCCACATCTCAGGGCCGAGCCCAGGGCCAGATCTCGGGCCCCCACTTCTCAGAGCCGAGCCCAGGGCCAGATCTCGGGCAGCCACATCTCAGAGCCGAGCCCAGGGCCAGGTCTCGGGCAGCCACATCTCAGAGCCGAGCCCAGGGCCAGATCTCGGGCAGCCACATCTCAGAGCCGAGCCCAGGGCCAGATCTCGGGCAGCCACATCTCAGAGCCGAGCCCAGGGCCAGATCTCGGGCAGCCACATCTCAGAGCCGAGCCCAGGGCCAGATCTCGGGCAGCCACATCTCAGAGCCGAGCCCAGGGCAAGATGTCGGGCAGCCACATCTCAGAGCCGAGCCCAGGGCCAGATCACGGGCAGCCACATCTCAGAGCCGAGCCCAGGGCCAGATCTCGGGCAGCCACATCTCAGAGCCAAGCCCAGGGCCAGATCACGGGCCCCCGCTTCTCAGAGCCGAGCCCAGGGCCAGATCACGGGCCCCCACTTCTCAGAGCCGAGCCCAGGGCCAGATCACGGGCTGCCACATCTCAGAGCCGAGCCCAGGGCCAGATCACGGGCAGCCACATCTCAGAGCCGAGCCCAGGGCGAGATCTCGGGCAGCCACATCTCAGAGCCGAGCCCAGGGCCAGATCACGGGCCCCCGCTTCTCAGAGTCGGGCTCAGGGACAGATCACGGGCCCCCACTTCTCAGAGCCAAGCCCAGGGCCAGATCACGGGCCCCACTTCTCAGAGCCAAGCCCAGGGCCAGATCACGGGCCCCCACTTCTCAGAGTCGGGCCCAGGGACAGATCACGGGCCCCCACTTCTCAGAGCCGAGCCCAGGGACAGATCACGGGCCCCACTTCTCAGTGCCGGGCCCAGGGCCAGATCACGGGCCCCTACTTCTCAGAGCCGAGCCCAGGGCCTGATCACGGGTCCCCACTTCTCAGAGCTGAGCCCAGGGCTAGATCACGGGCCCCTACTTCTCAGAGTCGGGCCCAGGGACAGATCACGGGCCCCCACTTCTCAGAGCCAAGCCCAGGGCCAGATCACGGGCCCCCACTTCTCAGAGTCGGGCCCAGGGCCAGATAACGGGCCCTCACATCTCAGAGCCGGGCCCAGGGCCAGATCACGGGCCTCCGCTTCTCAGAGTCGGGCTCAGGGACAGATCACGGGCCCCCACTTCTCAGAGCCAAGCCCAGGGCCAGATCACGGGCCCCACTTCTCAGAGCCAAGCCCAGGGCCAGATCACGGGCCCCCACTTCTCAGAGTCGGGCCCAGGGACAGATCACGGGCCCCCACTTCTCAGAGTCGAGCCCAGGGCCAGATCACGGGCCCCCACTTCTCAGAGCCGAGCCCAGGGACAGATCACGGGCCCCACTTCTCAGTGCCGGGCCCAGGGCCAGATCACGGGCCCCTACTTCTCAGAGCCGAGCCCAGGGCCTGATCACGGGTCCCCACTTCTCAGAGCTGAGCCCAGGGCTAGATCACGGGCCCCTACTTCTCAGAGTCGGGCCCAGGGACCGATCACGGGCCCCCACTTCTCAGAGCCAAGCCCAGGGGCAGATCACGGGCCCCCACTTCTCAGAGTCGGGCCCAGGGCCAGATAACGGGCTCTCACTTCTCAGAGCTGAGCCCAGGGCTAGATCACGGGCCCCTACTTCTCAGAGTCGGGCCCAGGGACAGATCACGGGCCCCCACTTCTCAGAGCCAAGCCCAGGGCCTGATCACGGGTCCCCACTTCTCAGAGCTGAGCCCAGGGCTAGATCACGGGCCCCTACTTCTCAGAGTCGGGCCCAGGGACAGATCACGGGCCCCCACTTCTCAGAGCCAAGCCCAGGGCCAGATCACGGGCCCCCACTTCTCAGAGTCGGGCCCAGGGCCAGATAACGGGCCCTCACATCTCAGAGCCGGGCCCAGGGCCAGATCACGGGCCTCCGCTTCTCAGAGTCGGGCTCAGGGACAGATCACGGGCCCCCACTTCTCAGAGCCAAGCCCAGGGCCAGATCACGGGCCCCACTTCTCAGAGCCAAGCCCAGGGCCAGATCACGGGCCCCCACTTCTCAGAGCCGAGCCCAGGGCCAGATCACGGGCCCCTACTTCTCAGAGCCGAGCCCAGGGCCTGATCACGGGTCCCCACTTCTCAGAGCTGAGCCCAGGGCTAGATCACGGGCCCCTACTTCTCAGAGTCGGGCCCAGGGACAGATCACGGGCCCCCACTTCTCAGAGCCAAGCCCAGGGCCAGATCACGGGCCCCCACTTCTCAGAGTCGGGCCCAGGGCCAGATAACGGGCTCTCACTTCTCAGAGCTGAGCCCAGGGCTAGATCACGGGCCCCTACTTCTCAGAGTCGGGCCCAGGGACAGATCACGGGCCCCCACTTCTCAGAGCCAAGCCCAGGGCCTGATCACGGGTCCCCACTTCTCAGAGCTGAGCCCAGGGCTAGATCACGGGCCCCTACTTCTCAGAGTCGGGCCCAGGGACAGATCACGGGCCCCCACTTCTCAGAGCCAAGCCCAGGGCCAGATCACGGGCCCCCACTTCTCAGAGTCGGGCCCAGGGCCAGATAACGGGCCCTCACATCTCAGAGCCGGGCCCAGGGCCAGATCACGGGCCTCCGCTTCTCAGAGTCGGGCTCAGGGACAGATCACGGGCCCCCACTTCTCAGAGCCAAGCCCAGGGCCAGATCACGGGCCCCACTTCTCAGAGCCAAGCCCAGGGCCAGATCACGGGCCCCCACTTCTCAGAGTCGGGCCCAGGGACAGATCACGGGCCCCCACTTCTCAGAGTCGAGCCCAGGGCCAGATCACGGGCCCCCACTTCTCAGAGCCGAGCCCAGGGACAGATCACGGGCCCCACTTCTCAGTGCCGGGCCCAGGGCCAGATCACGGGCCCCTACTTCTCAGAGCCGAGCCCAGGGCCTGATCACGGGTCCCCACTTCTCAGAGCTGAGCCCAGGGCTAGATCACGGGCCCCTACTTCTCAGAGTCGGGCCCAGGGACAGATCACGGGCCCCCACTTCTCAGAGCCAAGCCCAGGGCCAGATCACGGGCCCCCACTTCTCAGAGTCGGGCCCAGGGCCAGATAACGGGCTCTCACTTCTCAGAGTCGGGCCCAGGGCCAGATCAAGGGCCCCCACTTCTCAGAGCCAAAGTTTTAGTACTTTGCTATAGGACTTTGGACATTTTAAAATTATTTTCATCTTGAGTTTTGAGCGAAATGAGAATAAAAGCCGACAATTGGTGCAGCAAAGGTTTCGGTACTTGTAGTTTTATTACGACTCCTTATATACTATTATGAAATATACTATTTTGGGACTGCACTAGTTTTGTCGTTTATGTACATTAACAAAATATAGATCCCATTCCAATAATATAATAGGCTACGCCCGTCTATATTTCTAAACCCCATTCTTTTTACTAGCTCATAACCTATACATTTTTTCCCAATTAGCGAGGCCCGGCCCGGGCCCCTGAGGAGCCCGGGCACGGGACAACAGTACCCAACAGTCCCCCCCCCCCCATGTGGCGGCCCTGGATGAACTTGCTTATCAACAAAATTTACTCTCTCCCGCATTTTCTACTATATTTGGCGCCAAAACAATCGTATCTGAAGTGCCCTTATGGCGTCAAACCAGTGCTTCTAAAAACTGTTTTTTTTTGTGATAAGATAACACAAACATCGGTATGAAATGTGTGTTTATGATAACGAACATATTGGCAATTCCCTGGGCTTATAATACACTCATGAAAGGTTTAGTAAAAAAATGAGGAGAAAATTATATTCACAATAACCGGGAAAATCCATCACTTTGCAAAGCATGTTGTCGCCAAAGAGGCCATAATCACACTAATATACTTTCTGTTGTATTAATAATACCTTATCGGTATTCCGTCAGCTTTTTTCATTCCAATACCAATATATTTTGACCGTTAAGTAGGAAGGTGGGTTGTTCTCAGCACTCCATGACTTAATTACCTCTATATTTTCAATCCTTTCATCTCTTTGGTACCTTCCTAAATAGTTGTTGTGCTCACATTGAGGTTGCATTCGCATCAGAAAAAAAACTTATTTGTTTGTTTTCCGGCTCTTTTATTGGTTTACGTAACAAACATTTGAAATATAATTTTTTCCTTCGTCCACCGTTTGACATTTTATATAAAGAGAATTAAGAGAGAATGAAGAAAATTTTTTTACTAAATATGTGGAGAGGGTAGAGAAGTTGAGTTTATTGATTCGGATAAAGAGAAAGAAGATATTTTTGAAAAATCATTGCATGAAACAAAGTGAACACTCGGATGAAGAATTACTACATCAGGCTGAGATGAGAAGCTAGAAATAGTAACATTTTATAGTCTACCAAAAATAGTAACATTTTATAATCTACCAAAAATAGTAACATTTTATAATCTACCAAAAATAGTAACATTTTATAGTCTACCAAAAATAGTAACATTTTATAATCTACCAAAAATAGTAACATTTTATAATCTACCAAAAAGTGATGTAGACATCATTGACAAGATGTAGGCTACATATCCTGTAGCTGGGCGTGTCCTCTATCTGTCTTGTTTAGAATCCTCCACATAGCCGGCATTAACTCTCAGGCAATATATGTAACAAATAATCCTACTACGAACTCTAGTGAGGGCAGAGTTCTTAAGGGATATTGGGTTTAAACTGATTAGACCACGAATTGAAAAGAGAGCAACAGAATCTTGGATTCCTAAATACGTGCCGCCTGCTGTATATAGAAATTAATTTTGGGGGGAGCTGGGAGCACCTAGACATTTCGGGTGTTGGGAAATGTTTACATATTTTTGTGTAAAATGGTGGGTTTTAAGCTCCTCTGGACACCTAGTAGACCAGGGTAAATGTAGAAGCCATTTTTCGTTGTTATAGTTTTTTTTTTACATAAAATGTTCTCAGCAAAACAAAATTTCGGGGGGGGGGCTGCTGCCCCCCCTTACATACGCCCATGCCAGGCGTATCATCAGCACCAAAAACGGAACACAGACGTTCTTAGATAAGAAAACAAAGTTTTTTTTTTGTTGTTGTTTTTGTATAACGTTTATGCATATGAATGACATGAAACAATTTTTTTGTGGAGGTTTAGGGTTAGCAATATGTTGTACTATTTTACAGATTAAATTTTTATACTTCGCAAAAATATATTTTAAATTAAGTGCTTGTTTTGTCTCCTTCTATCCCTTAATAATCAATTTTAACTTGATTAAGAACTTTTAATTATTCAACAAAGTCACATTTTTGATAACTGTATAAAAACAAAATTTCAAACGATTAAAATGTTATTATCATAAAAAATACCATATTTGAGTATTTTAATTAATTATTTGGTTATATAATATAGGTTTGAAAAAGTGAAATAATAAAGTAGATGCTAATTTTAAAAACCCCTTTTTGGGGGGGGCGATTTTTTTCATTGGGGTGTTGTGTGCACCCTACCTCCCTACTTAAGAATTAAAACTATAAATTATATTGGTATTGAAGCTATATTTATAGCTGGGGTACACGGCTTCACTCAGGGAGTTCATACGAGCTTTTAGCTGGGGTACACGGCGTCGCTCAGGGAGTTCATACGAGCTTTTAGCTGGGGTACACGACGTCACTCAGGGAGTTCATACGAGCTTTTAGCTGTTAAATGCAATTTAAAAAAACACACAACAACCAATTAAAAAGTTTGATAAACAACGACAAAACCCCCATTTACAAGAACAAGTCTTAACACTTTCGAAGTTTTTAACACTTATTTCTCTGATTGACATTGTCCCATCGAAAATTCCTTTCGAATCTTTTGTGTATAGAATTTAGTATGTTATCGAATCGCCAACTTCCTCTTGCCACGATTTCTCAACCGTTTTCGAGATATTTACGAAAATACACTCCTCGTCAAAAAAAAAACGCAACACCCTAAAATTTATTGATTACACAAGTTTTTAATTGAAATAAAAAATATTATGTTGATGTTTCTAATCAGACAAATACATAGGAGGAGAAAAACAACAATTTCATTTGAATTCCAGCACTTCTTCTTATCTTTAATCCTATTGTTCATAAACAGCACTAATTCCATAGTCATTCTTATCGACTTAGCGATGCAAAAAAAAAATTACTAGGGCTCAGTATCAGTGTTAATTTCATCAAGTACGCATTATTTTAGAATTCGTTAGTAATTATGGCACGGTTAGATAGAGATGACACAATTAGGGCAGTGACGATGCACCAAGAAGGCCGTAGCACACGTTACATTGCTAATCGACTTGGGGTCCATTTTTCAACTGTCGCGCGGGCCTTGAAACGATTCAGAGAGACAGGAGGATACACAAGAAGACCTGGATCGGGCCGACCACGGGTCACATCAGCGGAAGACGACCGTTTTATCCGGCTCCAGACTCTCAGAAATCGGCTAATAACAGCAAACGACTTAAGAAACTTGGTCGCTGGTGTCCGAAACTTAAATGTTTCGGTATCAACAGTTACGAGACGAGTGAGGAATAGTGGACTGAGGGCACGAAGGCCCAAGGTTGGACCACTTCTCTCCAGAGAGCACCGAAGAGCCCGCCTTAGGTTTGCCCAGGAGCACCGAGATTGGACTGTCGATGATTGGAGACAAGTCCTGTTCACCGATGAGACAAGAGTGGCGCTAAACTCTCCTGATGGACGCAGAAGAGTGTGGAGGAGCGATACAGCCAATGTTGTATGGTCGGAAGGGAGCCTTAAGGTGGAGACTCCCTGATATTCTGTGGTGGCATCTCATGGGAAGCTTGCACGGAGTTAGTTTCGATTCGCGGGGGCCCTTTGACTGCACAAAGATACGTGGCAGACATTTTGGAGGATCATGTCATGCCAAATATGCCATTTTTTGGTGAAAATGAATTTCTTATGCATGATAATGCAAGGCCACATGTTGCCCGTATTGTTAGGGACTACCTAAACGAAGTCAATATCGACGCATTGCCGTGGCCAGCGCGGAGTCCTGACCTAAATTGCATAGAACATTTATGGGACAGACTAAAAATAAGTGTTCGAGCCAGGGAACCAGCACCATTCAACCTCAGGGAGCTTCAGGCTGCCGTTTTGGAGGAGTGGGAAAGATTACCTCAGGAGGCCGTCCAGGACTTGATCAGGAGCATGCCCACACGTATGGAGGCTGTCGTTCCAGCAAGAGGTGGCAACACTGATTATTAGTGTAAGAATAGTCAATTTAATTTTTAAAAAGTTAAAATGTTGTTTTTTCATTTTTAGGATAAATTTTTATTTTTTGTTTGTAATTAAAGGACTTAAATTTTTTTTCTGAAATACACTTTTTATTACTCATATGTACTTGTATTATAAGACACAATAAGGTATGATTCTCTGCTTCAGTAAAAAACCAGTGAAATTAATAAATTTTTGGGTGTTGCGTTTTTTTTTTTTTTTACGAGGAGTTTATATGAAGATTCCCAAACTTTTCATGTCTATGAATAAAATATTTGTTTTCGAATACTTCCTTAACTCCAAACGCAATCAAAGTTTAAATATTTTAGATTAGATGAATGTCGAACATTTGGAACTGAATCGTTTCTGAATAAACAAACTGAAAATTAGTTTGGAAAAGTATGTGTTTCAATGTTTCTCGAAAACGGTTACAGATATCGCTTTAAAAATGGTTTCATTAGTTTTCCTACGTTCATTCGTTTACCAATAAACGGAGTATCTGCCTGCTAGCATACGAACTCGAAATCATAAGTGTTCCGATTTTTTCCGCTTCAAAAACCATGTTCTGGTGGACGGATTCTGCTGGTTAACGAACTTGACCTTTCAAATGTGCCGAAAGATTTGTTTGCCAAATTTCATCAAAATCGGACGATGTGAGATCGAACAGACAATTTTTTTTTAAAATATATATATATATATATATATATATATATATATATATATATATATAAAACTCAAATTTGAATAATTGTTTTGTTTGTCATATTCAATTTGAAATGGTTGACATTAAGAGAAGGTTTCCTGCTAATTGGGAGGTAGGAAATAGGTTAACATACCAATGTTCCATAATGAATATTTATGTTTTAATGCTTAATGATATTCATAACATTAAACTTATAGTTAAAAATGATACGACAAATGAAAGAGTGCCTACAACAGTAATGTTTGTTGACACCAGTGCATATGTGCGTGCATTCTTTCCACCACCATCAGCAAGTAGCTAAGATGGTAACAGGTGAACAGAAAGCTTGTTTTCCATGGCCTCCGTGTTCATTCCAGCAGAAGCTTTGTGATTTCTACCTAGAGGGGTTTATAAAGGATCTATATATCGTCCCTACCGTGTCAAACAATCAAATCGGAGCAATCTAGAGAATGAACATATTCTATCCATTGACGACGTAATATATTGAAAATGATCTTATTCGATACTTTATTTAAGGCATTAAAGGGTATTTTAAAGGAGTTAGAGTAGAGGGTTCGTCCGCAATCCAAGAGCGAAGTGTCCCTACCTGTCTATAATCCTTCCTCACCTATGTTTAAATCCCGCCTCTTTGCTTCTTAAGATATTACCACCAAGCAAGACCAGATTAGTTATGTATATTTTGTTTCTGTATATTTAGCTGTTGTTTTTTCCGTTTAATTAAATTCACATTTGTTTTTCTTGTTAGTGGTATGAATTATTTTTTCCAAACTATCTCCTTTTTTTCTTTTGGGTGTTTTTTTTTTCTTTTGTTTATGAATTTATAATTTGTTTTTTTTTTTATTCATTTTCTTTCATAGCCTCCTTTTTTTTAATATGTATTTATTTAAATTTAATTATATTCTTATCCCGCTCTGAATATTATTTCATCATTGCTCCACCCTCTCTCATCCTCTTCTTACTCCAGTATTCCACAATCCCCCCCCCCCCCGTAATCACTGTCTTCTTTTTATTATTATAATTTATGTACATATTAACTTATGTTTTATATTATTATTTCAGGTTTTGTTAATAATATTTGAATTATTTTTTTCTATTTTTGTTTCTTTTTAGCGCGGTTCCCCTATCTCCATAGGGAGGAACCCCGCTTATAAGGTTGATACAATGAAACAATCCGGAAGTGCCGACAAGAAAATTTCGCGTTTCAGAACCCCTAGAGACCGAAAATAACGGTGGTTCAAATTTGTATATATATATATATATATATATATATATATATATATATATATATATATATATATATATGTATATATTTATATATATATTTGTCTGTTCGATCTCTAGCTCGAAGACGAATGGTCCGATTTTGATGAAATTTGGTACAAAAATCAGTCGTCCAATATGAAAGGTCAAGTTCGTTAACCAGCAAAATCCGCCTACTGGAAGATGGAGTTTGGGGCGAAATTCGCGCAGAAAAAATCGTAACGCTTACGTTTTTGAGTTCATAAGCTTGTAAGTACTCTTTTTATAGGCTTCTTGGGCTAGGAAAACGAATGAAACCATTTTCAAGGCGATAGCTTTAACCGTTTTCGAGAAAATTGGAAAAATAGTTTTTGAATACCGTTTTTAATTTGGGTACTTAGAATCATGGGATTCAGTTGAAACATTTTCTGCATGTTCTACTTTCATTAAAACTAATATGTTGAAATTTTGGTTACGTTTGGAGTTAAGGAAGGGTTAGAATAAAATATTTTATTAACAGACATAAAACGTTTTGGTAACTTTGTATATTTTCCTTAATATCTCGAAAAAGGTTGAGAATCTTGCGAAACAAAAGAATACTATTAGAAAGCTTACTAAATGCTCTACAAAAAAGGTTCTGATGAAAGTTTTGATTAGGCGATGTCAATCGGAGAAATAAGTGCTTAAAACATTAAAGTAATTGATTTTGCTTATTCGAACTGTTCTTTTTGTCTGTTTTTATTCCTTGTTATTTTTTAATTGCTTATAGTTGGATAATGTATTTTACAATAAAACAGATTAGGCAAAATAAGAAAAACAATTCATTGTTAGAAATATAGCTTGCCAAGAGAAAAAGATTCGTTGACGTCTTTTGAATATTTTCAATTGCCTTTATGCTGTTGGTTTTTTTATTTTATTTTTTAATTGATTTTATCTGTAGAATTATTACTATAGTAAAAGAACACAGGAATGTGTGAAAATATTTGATATTTTCCAATTCATTGAAACGTATGAAATGAAGTATCGGTAGAAGAGGATTCTAGGGTCTTGCGGACCTGACCCCAGGTATAGCCATAAAACCCTTTGAACAAAGGCCGAGGAAAATATTATCTGTTTCTATTCTATGCTTTTGAAATGAGAATAGGGATATGAACAGGAACCGGGGTCTCCCGTGGTCTAATGGCTAGCGCCTTGGATTCATAAGCGGGAGATGGTGGGTTCGATTCCCAACCTCCGGCAGGAATTTTATCATCCCACGGCTCGCTGGTGAAATTCCTCGCTACACCCTGGATGTTGGCGCTAATGACCTAGATGTAGATGTGCCGTAAAAAAAAAAAAAAAAAAAAAAAAAAAAAAAAAAAAAAAAAAAAAAAAAAAAAAACTGGAACCGCGCTAAGATGACGCAGTTCCTGCGAGTCGGACAATTTCATAGGGACATTGAATATTTATGTATTATTTATGTTTCTGTATAATTATTATTATTATTATTTTAATTTTATTGTCCATTTATTATTAACTAAGAATTTTAGCTTACCACTGTTCTCTAGCTAGGATAGGGCTGAAAGAAACGCCACCACCCAATTGTGGGAATCGAATCCACGACCCTTGGCAGGGAGTGTTAATTGCTCATACCTTAATGCTCACGACCAACGGGCCTCCTAAGTATAATTCTTTTTTTTTATTTTAAATTTGTTTATTCGATCATATGTATCTATTTATTATTCTGACAGGACAAAGACCCAGAATAAAGTATTTTTTCATTCATTCAAAATCTTGAATCATAAAAACGGGATGTTTCAAATTCGATAATTTGACATGGTAGGGACATTATGTGCCTCTACTACATCCTGACCACACCAAATTAAGGAGCAGGTTTAAAGCAGGTAGAAGAAGTAGGTTAAAAACTTGACATGAGTCGTATGATGAATGCTGCTCAGATCGAACACTTCTAAGCTTTTAGGTAATTTTTTTAAGTTTCCTTTCATTCTATGTATGATTTATAATTGGAAGTTTCATGTAATATATATTAAAAAGTGTTACAAACTCCAATATTCATTATGAAACACCTGGTATTATTTTTCATCACAAATTTATACATTTCAAATAAACAACAACAAATAATAAAAAAGAAATGTATTTTTGATTTGTTTTTCTTTTTTTACATACAGGAAATGCTTAGGAATAAATAAAAGTTTTATCTACAAGACGTAGACTAGTCTTACAACTTTGTGTTTTGATAATAAGGTCTATTGTGATCGATGTATGTTATCTGGCTAATGTTGGGCCGTTGTCCAGATTGTGCCGGAATAGCTGGTACCAAATACGGATTGACAGCTATACCTGGAGCCGCGGGCTGTAAATAGGATCCTTGGTCCCTGAAACATGTCAGATTATAATTAGTATAAACGCCTCAATTTCAAGATTTCCTTGTTTCTCTAGACTAGTGTGAAGGCGTTTAAGAACTGTAATACATGCTTATGCTTTTTTTATTAATTTATTAAAATACATTTCTTGTTCGTATATATATATAAGGATAATTTTTTAATATTGAAATATTTCATTTTGAAAGTGAAATAAATAGTAATATCAGTCCCGAAACAGGCCGAGGGCACATAAGGGCAGATATTGTAGAAGTATCTGATTTTTGACTGTACGCCACACTAGGGAGTTAGTGGAGTCAGTACCAGTGTTGGGCAAAAATTATTCAGAATAATGAATAAAGAATAATGAATTAACGTATTATTTTATTCACGAATGAAGAATAATTACTTTTATTCATTATTCTGTGAATGAAATATATATTTATTCACAAATTATTAGAATAATCATATTTTATTGAATAATGAAAGAATTATGGTGTCGATAGCGGGAAATATGTATATATATTTATTTTTGAGGTGGATTTATTCAGTAAACCAACTGGACATAAAAATAACGAATGATGAATAATGAATGATGAATAACGAGTAATGAATAAAGAATAATTCTGTGAATAATTCATGATGTACCGTTTGAATAACATAATTTAGTGAATTATTCATCATTCACTAAAAATTTATTTGAATGATCATTCAAATAAAAATGTATTCGAATAATGCCCATCATTTGTCAGTACTACGCTCCAGCCTCCTGACTTTCTCCTTTGCAGCCACCCATTAATTAATTAGTTAAAGGCTACATGGGCCTAGGGACGGTCTGGGACCCTGAATCTAACACAAACGAAAACTCTAGAAGGTAAAATCTTTGGCGCACTCAAGCTTTGAACTCAGGTCCTCCAGCATACTGGTCCAATGCCCTACCAATGAGCTAACCTCACCCCCAGTTATAATATATGAAAAACAAATAATGATCATGAAACTAATTAATAATAATATAATACTAACAGTGCATAGAAAAAGTAAAAATCAAATAAAATAAAGAGAATAAATTTGCTAAAGAATATTTTCAAAAGCTTCCAGATTTCTGGAATGACGTTATGTCCGTGGATGAGAGCACGTTCAAAAATAAAGGATCAGACAGACTAATTTCTGGCTAATGAAAGGATTTTTCGACTTAACCTTGCCTTAAATCCATTTCTTCTCAGGATTCATCGGATGGTATCTGGCTCTGCTAATTCTGTTGTCGGGGTTTAGGGATTAGCTTTAAATTTAGGTACAATTAACCTTTCATCACTGTCAGAGAAAATTCATTGCTGTCTTGATCGGTCCTTATCATCAAGTCTTTCATGATTGTGAAGAGATATTCAACCGTTGATATCGGGAATGTGTAGATAATTGGGGTTCAGTCATTTGTTAAATAAAGCTACATTTAATAACTAAAATGAGTTATATTTATAACAATGTTTCGGCTTGAATTACAAGCTTTCTTGAGGGCTATGGAGGAGAGGGAATACAGTTCCGTATTGAAAAGGGCTACTTTTCTACCTGAATCCGTAGGAACAGGTACAAAGGAAGTAATTGAAGAAGCTTGACAGAAAGAAGAACTGTATGAATATAGAACAGATGATTATAGACGTTCGAAGTTCCTCCTCAAATTACAGGAATAAAAATAAAAAATAAATAATTAATTAATTTAAAATAAATAATTAATTTGGGGGAGGCCTGGATGACGTACTTCCCCCACCACCCGTGTAGCACGACTCAGCAGCCTGACATTAGTAACAATTTAATTGAATATAAATCTGTCAATACTTAATTAATTGTTTCATGCATTCAATCAACATAATATTATGTCCCTAATAACTTTCAATCAATATATTATTTGTAACTTTTGAATTTTATTAATTTATCTATAGAATCAATGCACTGAATATATTTAAAACAGATTATGACTAAAGCAATATACTCAATACAAATATATATATATAATTTTGTTTTCAAAATTGATAGAAAATAAGGTTGTACAAAATGTCTGACAAGCAAGTCCTCCACGAAATATAAAATACTTCTCAATAAAGAGGAAATTTACTTGTACTATTGCTTAAAAAATAGATCCTTGAGGCGTTAGCATTCATCATTAACACTATATTTTAAAAAATATTATTTAAATTAGTCATTATGCTTCTATTTTATTTTCCAAACTAATATCATGCAAGCACAGAAATGCATTTGACAAAGGTTAAGGTTAAAAGGCTCGAGCATGATTGTTTTATTTCCTAACCTATAAAGTTCCAAGAAATTGTGTTGTAGTTTTACATGAATGTCAATTACCATGTGTTTAACGGCGTATCAACTATTAGGCTATTAACACCGGCCTATCTACAGGTTGTCACCCTTTTATAATACCAACAGCGTGTGGTCGGTCACCCATTCAGGTACCGAGCACGCCTGATGTTGCTTAACTTCGGTGATCTACGCAAACCAGTGCATTCAACGTGGCTATGGCCGTTGGCGAATTAGCATGTTATAATTAGTATTATTATGACTGTGTATATTTAGTTAATCTAGTCCCATATAATGAATATTTAATAATTACTCTCAATAAAGACACTACGAATGAAATTAGTAATCTTATGTGCAGCAGAGTCCACAAAAAAGCTTTTAAAAAGGATAATTTGTTTATTTTTTTTTCTTTCAGTTATAAATTACTAATTTGCGTCCAATTGTTATTATTATTTATATTTATTTAATTTTCTAATCAAATATCTAAATGATCAATAGTTTATTTTCAATATTATCTAATAAAGAACAATGTAATAGAAATAAAATATTTGTATTGTGGATATTAATTTACAGAATTTCAAGAATTTTATTAATTTATGTTTGCTGTGTTGTTGCCACCGATTTTGGCAATTAGATATTATTTCTTTCCTTTTTACATCGTTGGCATTCAGTTAAAATGTGCTTAAAAGTTTGAGAAACTCCACTACTGTTCCATATGGACTGTTCCACTATGCACATCAAGTGCCTGTGATTTAATCGTGTATTCCGTATGCGCATTCAAGATGGCACCATTCTTCTATTTCCATTAAGAACCAACAGAATTTTTATCAGTAGGCTGCAGGAGTTTGTCATCATTCTCTGTTGGTCGACTTGTACAAGGCTCATCTTCAAGCTTGCAGTTTCCCGCTCAAAATCGTTCAAACCACCACCAAACTTGCCCCTCAATAGTGACATTATTATTACAAAGCATAATATTACGTAAGTGGTGTCTTAGCAGATCCATTTCAAATGAAATTTCAGCACAGAATAAATAAGTTTCACCTACCAAAATATGATAAATAGAAGTGTATTTAACCCCTGGTGTGTATAAAGTGTCTGTCAGACATGAGAGAAATTTCAGTAAAGTATGTTGGCAGCAGTGTATCTAAATGCTCACTGCTGCCAACATACTTCACTGAAATTTCCCTCGTGTCTGTTTACTTTATATACATCTGGGGTTAATGCTACAATAAACAAAAAATGTAAACAAAAATAAATTTAAAATGAGGGAACATAAACAGACAGAATATTAAAAACCGACGTTACTCATGGGAAGACAGGATATTAAGACTTTAGTGGATCATTTTGGAATACCCAAAAATTCCCAAGATACCTTTTTTTCCTTCAAAGGAAGGCTGTAAGGCAGGTTAAGAGTAATCAGAACTTTGAACCATCTCCATCCCGTAAAAAGGTGTAAAAAGGGGACTTGAAACTATTCCCCATAGAGACTATGGTATCGTCTAAGTACTAATTGTTGTGTATTACTCAGAAAATGTATTATATTATTATAAATTATATATAGAACATTCAAATAAGCATTTTGGCCAGAAGTTATACAACCTGTGCAAATTATTAGTACTTTTATGAGGCAGGTGTGTCAAGTTGCTGGGTTTTACTTCTCTGAGGTTTAGTAAAGAATTTATCTTACTAAATATCAGATTAGTACTTGGCTAGCGTTAGTGAGACGCCATATTCCCCCTTACCTACAGGTTCAATTTGGCAGCTCTTGTGATTGGGAACTTGGTCCCATCGCAGATACCCCTTGAATCATCCAAGCCGAGATCAAGGACAGCAACACCTCCGAGTCCTCTCGACTTGACGAATGCTGCCTTTGCTGCTGCAGTGTCCGGTTCTTCGAATCCTACCCAAAGGCCTTCTTCGCCAGACTTGTTATCAATAAGCCTGAATCCGTAAGATCCCAATTTTCTTTCCGGATCGACCATACGTCTCAACATACCTGCAAGGAAAAAAATGAATTCATGAAAATTATATTATGCAATATTTATTGTAACTTTGTATTTAATTGCAACAGCAGAGTATGCTCCAATAGTTTGCTATGGGAATGCTCTATACTAAGTTAATAAAAAAAAGCAAAAATTGGCTGATATTGTGTTAACAAACATATATATACATAAATATGTTCATGCTACTTAATAATTTATGTTTCACCAGAGATTCTGCTGGCCTCCTTAGAGTTTCTTTTGAGAATGAACACCTGTGAAATCTCAGAAGAAACCGAGGCAGAATGTCTGGTGAAACACATCGACATGGTTATATCCAGAAAACCAAAATAAATAAATATATATATATATATATATATATATATATATATATATATATATATATATATTTATATAATAAGAATTTCTAAGAATATTTAAAAAAACATATCATACCTGCAGGAGCCCTTGGGTTGGTGGGACTGACTAGCTTAATACACAATTCATAGTACGACAGAAGACCTAAAACAAAAAATAAAATTAAATACACCAGTAATCACGTTTTATTATTAGGGATAGGAAAAAAAAGATAATTTTATTTATTCGAGTGATTTAGTATGTGCAGAAGTTTTTTCTTAGAAAGAATTTCCTGAAAACTCATCATTTACATTTTTATAAAAAAAAAACTGATAAAAAGACATTCTAGATAAAATATCTAAATTTCTCAATGGCCAATGTTCGACTGATCAACCTTGACCACTTCCAGGAATGAACAGAGAAAATAAGATAAAATATATTATTGATCATTACATAAGACTTTCTTATCAATCAAAGGAAAGTCAATATTATTTAATTTTACCCTTTTATTTATGATAAAAAATGATAATGATAAATAACACTTAAAATATTATTATTTTTTTATTCATTAATAAAATACAATCAAAACTAAAATTACATGCGAATTGGGCTGTAATATAATAAAGGATAGATTAATATTCATGTTCTGTTGAAAATGGAAGCCACAAAGTGTTGATTTTCTTTTAATTGTCCTTTTTTTTTTTTTTTTTGTAAACGAAAAACATTCATTACATGCACATATTATGTTATTGCATGTTAAAACAAAAAGTATCAGAATTGATTCGCAAAATTTCGTTGGCCGTTTTCCATGGGAGATGTGTTGGGAAGAGTTTTTACTGTAAAACGAACAATGCCCAGGCCAACCAAATCAATGCAGATTGTCATAACTCTACTCATGATATCACAGAGAAGCTTGGTGTGTGTATTATACATTATAAATTTAATTACCAAATATTATTTTTTTTTTTTTAACTATACAATATCTAAGTCACCGACCTTTCAAATTTGTTGTTAACACTTTGAGGACCGGTGACACCAATGTGTTGGGGTTTTATCAGCTTAGAGGGTCATTAAACTACTTTAACACTGCCATCATTTTTTATGCTACTGGACATCAAAGTGGTGAGGAATGTAAAGATGATGGGTACATCATTTTGCAATTGAATGAGAAAAAAAGGAATAGATTGTATCTGATAAATTATTGTTTTAATTTAAAACATTATTTAATATTTTTAATTTAATTCAGTACCTTCGCTATTTGATTCGCTTTTCAAGAACGAAGATTAAACGGAATAACAGATATATCTTACCTTCAGTCTTGGTGTGAGGACCTTTTTCACCCGGTCCATCAGCAATAAGCGGAGGCTGTCCTGAGAGGCCTGAATCTTCATTCAGCTTCCACGATCTACCCCAAGTAGCAATTCCCAAGTTCAGCTTGGCAGCTGGAATAAGCATTTATTTTCATTAAATTGAATGCGGAAAATTTAAATTTGCATATATTTTATCCTTGTTCCTATTTGCAATAAATAACATTTGTAAAAATTTGTGTTATCTACTCACGTTCAGCTCCATTGTCGAGCCAGTGCCTAACAACAGCTTCAGCGTTCTGATGTTCAAGTCTAGGGTATAAGTAGATGAGTGGGTGGACATAGTCTGCTTTCTCTGGTGATCTTTCCGGAGTTCTGAAGTCGACGGTCCACAGATTCACCATGTCAACAAAAGGCATGATAGTTCGGACATCCATGTAGGCTGCAAAGAGGAAAAGGAGAAAATGTTATCCATTAGACTAACCATAAACTAAATTTGAGAATAGAAAAATTCTTTGTTGAGAGGAGATCGTTGACCGTTGATGTTGCGGTGATCGTTAGTTCTTAATAAAACTAGATTTTATATGTGAAAATGGTTTTATTGTTGCCAACATTTAGGCTTGAAATTCAGTCCTGCTTGTTTTTACAGCCCTGATGAAGGCTTGAATTTCAACCCGAAACGTCGGCAACAATAAAACCATTTTCACATGTAAAATGTAGTTTTATTACGAAGTAACGACCGAACCCTTACAATCCCTACCTACAGAAAAATTCTTCATCTTTTGAGGAATCAGAATTTATTTGAGTGGTCAATGCTTGAAAATTTGGGTACTGGTTTGTGTCAAGTACATTTCTTATATAAATATAATCAATGTTTCATCATGATAATAGTTAAATTATTTTTTATTAAAGCATGTATCAGAGGGGTCCAACCACAGATCGCGAGCCACATGCGGCTCTGTGAATGATTATTTGTTGCTCTTGATAAATGTACACGAGTTCCCTTTTCATTTTTGTGCTATTATATTTTAAAAAAATATTATCGTTCAAAATGTGTTTCAAAAAGTCTTTTAAATTACTGACAACAAATCTGAAAGACTAAGTGCAATGTTGTAACAAATTTCATTTTTATCCAAGTTAAGAATAATATGACTCATCAAAAACTGTGTGTCATACTCGTACTGGAGTAATCGTCAACTCGAGACCGATTTTGAATTTGTAATCTCTCATTGTGCTCTGGAGGGAACAATTTGTATCACTCTTACTAAAGAGTTATCAAGGGAAGTAAAGTAAATGTGTTTAATTTTTAATATTTAAATTCAATATTTTGTACTTTTATTTATGTTTTCAATAAATATAATTTCTGTAAAAAAAATGTTTAATACATTTAATTTCTGCTCGCAAAAAATTTCAAATTTTGAAAAATGGCTTGGACTATTAAGGAACTAGGCCAACCTTGGCACATATGATAAATATATAAAATTTGCTCCCTCCATTGATAGTCATCTGTTTGTTAAGGGAATCTAACCATTGAGTAAGTAGATTACTAACTTAATGAATCTAACAATCCATAAGCCTCCGATCTAATTTGTTTCACTCCCCCCCCTATGGGCTTTTGAAGTAAAATTTGGATTTTGTTTATTTTCCGTTAGCTTCTGAACATTTTGTACTGATGTATTGAGTATTAAATAAGTAATGTGAATGGGCATGTAAAATGGTGATATTTTATAAGTCGGTTAGAGAGCACCCTAACCGTAAGACAAATCAATTTCCAAAAAAATACTCAAATTGTCATTAGACACCAGTCAATAATGAGAATATCAGATAATATATTCATTTAAATTTTAACATCCATTTATGATTGACACAGAATTTTAGGACGGGTTATCTATAGGTTACCACCCTTTTCTAGCCAGGATAGGGGTGATGCCTTTTCTTTTTTCGAAAGAAAAGCCACCGCCCCTAGTGGGAATCAAACCCACGACCTTTGGCACGGTGTGATAAGAGCTCACGTCTTAACTCTCACGGCTACCGGGTCTCCGGTATTACTTTACAATAATTAATTACTTTATTACTTCACAATAATAAATTATTTGGCTTCGGAAAGCTACAATTCATACAGAAATATGTATACATACTTTATAGTGTTTTTAAATTTAGAACAAGAAATTAATACATAATGAAAATATCTTACTTGTAGAGTTGACATGAGGAAGAACTCCAATGGACAATAGCTTGCCGTCGGGTCGTAGCTGTGCCTTCAACTCCCTGAGAAGAGCAACAAACTGGTCTCTGTGTTCTGCAGCTTTAGAGTCGACGCCAGCACCGAATGTTTTCTTAATCTTGTGCCAGATGGAACCTTAATACAACATTTCATTAAAATCATGAACCAAAGCAAATGAATGGACTACCTATCAGCCTACAACCATCCTGGATTGTGCAAGGAAGAATGAGGTACATGCAAGACAATGTACGTCAAGAAAAGCGTACATGAAATGTATGTACGCTGGAGCTTCATAACTAAGTACATTTCCCCACCAAGGTGATTGGTTTAGGCTGCATTGCCTAATAATTTGCTTAAACTACTTATATAAATACAAATTAAACATAAATAGTTTTGCTCTTTTATAATTGGGTAAAAGCTGACCCAATTATTATTTTCTTATTTAATTCTTCTTCTGGAGCACACCCAAACTTCTAATAGACCGATATTCCCCCCCTTTTTTTTTTTTTTTTTTTTTTTTTTTACAACGAATGTTTCTCATTATAGCCTGTCCAGATAAACCCAGGAGTTCAATTTCGGATGTGCTTAAGCCTTTTAATGATCCAACACTTAACGTGAATCACTATAAAAACTGATTACGTCTCGTTTAGGAGGCATTGAGAGGTAAGACAAGTTAGATAGTGTTCAATGTTAATTAATACTTAGCCAAAGCTAAGGCTGAAAACAATTTAAACTATAACGTATTATATGTATAGATTATAGAAAGAAAGAAATAGAATGAAAAGAAAGATTAATCTTCCAATAGTGGCGCCCCTTTTTGGGACATCCATAGTGGTGCTACACCTCAGAGGTGCAAACCCTATTTCGCGCGGAAAAATGTGCCTCAGCAACGTGATTACATTACTGTTTGAGAGAAATAGTAAAAAACTGCCTTGATAACAAATCAACACTTCTGTTTTTGCGGGGTACATAAATAATATGATGGTTATTTGTTGTCATATCGAGCATGATATTATAAATAAAAAATAAATAAATGAAATAAAATATTAATATAAAATATGAAATTGAATAATCAATTTATGTACAGGAGTTTTTACGTCTAAACCCAGACATACTTCAAAACACTCTGCTGTTATTAGAATAAATGCCAAAGTTCTGATTCTTTAAAATAAAAAGGAACATGTTTCATGACTACAATATAACTAGGTACTGTTCGTAGATTCATAATACACTTTATGTTAAAATATATAACATTTGTTATATACCAGGTTATTCTATTGACATGAGACTTGTCTAAATATATAAAATACGAAATATGCCAATAAAATATAAGATATGTATATAAAGTATGAATATAAAACACATGAATATGAAATAATAAAAACGTCCTGCGATCTTATGTTGCTAAAATGTATATAGGAGGCCATCTTAAATCTTATCCTACATGATATTCATGGAAAAAAGGATATGGAATCATATGAATAGTGGCGCTGTAACTAGCAGTTGAAGACCAATTTTTACTCCTCATTTATTCTACGATCGAGTAAACTCACCCACATACTCATAGATGATAGCATAGTAAGATAGAGAACGAAAAGTATAAATATCTCGTATCTGTAAAACTTACGTGAGCTGGCCGGTGGGAAAACGGAAATCCGGAAGATACTAAAGCGGAGAGCCCGCCAAAACACGGCTACCAACCGTGATCCAAAAAATAAAAAAATTATGCACCTCTCAGGCCACTAACGGAGGGTTAAGGAAAATACCCATATATACCCATTTTATAAACTCATTTGACAAACAATAAGGAATAGGTTTTAATTACGTGGCCTGAGATGGATTTTTACTTTTTGAGACTATATTTCTTTTGGGGATTAATTCTATATCGATTATAGATCAGCTGATTAGATTCCACCATATTGGATTCTTTCAGACCATGACCAGTCTAGCTGTGGCCCTACTATTGGAAGGTTCTCCTCCTGAAGTTGAGGCTGTATGTTTTTATATTTATTCTTTTATAATGGAAAAAGAAATTTAATTTTGAGTGCCAACTCCTTGCTTTAAGTTTTTGTAATTAAAAGCAATAAAGTTATATCCATATTCATTCATCAAACAAATGTAATTTTATTAACCCCATGACTGATCCCCGATAAAATCTACCTCAATCAATGTTTAGTTGTTGCCGTAGAGAAACTGAGTAACGAACAATGAGATACTTACCAATTGAAGTCTTTTCATACTTCTCATGTTGAGGAGGGAATTGCCAAGCCAAGTCAACGCCATCGAATCCAAATTCTTTGATTATTGAGACTAGAGTATTAATGAATTTGGCTCGCCTTTCAGGTTTTTCCAACTAAAAAATCAAGAAGACTTATATAATAGGTGTTAGAATTTATTTTCAAAAAGGGAGAAGGTCATATTTTTAAAAACAATTCAACTCCTGACTAATATACTTTACATCTTAGAATTTCAAATTCTAGTACATCAACTATAAAGACATCCACACATGTTTGTTATAATCCAGTATACCCCATGCCATATAAAAAGAAGAGAGTGAAAATATTTTTTTGCGGACATCTGACCTTACACAATAAAGGGACTGATAATAATTAAATGCCTAGTAATCTAATTACATCTACTAAAATTATCATCAATTAGAGGATACTTACAACTTCAAAGTACTTTTCTTCATCCTCCTTATCTTCATATCCACCGATTGATAGCATTACAGACAAACCAGGCTGAGATCGCTTCAGGTTTGCTACTGCTCTCCATTGCCCTTTACCTATTTTAGACGGGAAAACAAGTATTAAAATCATGAAGTAAAATCATAATATTGTTTAGAGACTTTTGTGTAAATTACTATGTAGACTCATGAGAGCGAATATTTTTCACTTTGACATTATTGCTCAAGACTTTTGATCGATGTAACGAAAAATAAATTTAATAAAAACATTTATGATGAGGTAGATAAAATAACAATATATTCAATTTCACTAAAAAAATGTCACATTTTACCTTGTGAACATGTTCTCAATTTTATACGAATGTAAGTAAATTCAATAATTGTAATAGTAAACAATACTACATTTAATACAATGTATTTGAGAAATATTATTCGTATAAGACTTGTGCTCGTCACTGCTGTAAAGAAATGTTGTACTTACTATCCATGTTTGGGGAAAAATATTAAGTGGTAATAAGAAAAAATTTATTTTTAGTCAAATAATTAAATTATTTGGCAAGGGTTATCCCTTGGAGTGTATTAAGTGTCTTACAGACATGAGGGAAATTTCAGTGAAGTATGCTGGCAGCAGTGAGCATTAGATACTAGATTAGACATTTTATACACACCAGGGGTAAAGGGGTATCATTGTAAACAATGCAATAAATATTCAAGAAAAAAATATTTATAAAAACATAATTAAAATGACTGTTCATGCATTTCGATTAAGATTAAATAACCAATATGTAGAAGAGGCAAATTTATTAATCCAAATTATAGATAATTTAAAACTATTCCTATAAAACTATCTTAAACTAAGATCTAGTGGTGGTGGATAAAAGACATAGATTAGCTATAATGACAATATGAGAGAAAATATTTAAAACGTTTTGGCACATTGCACTATCTGTGACCGAGAACTATAAACAAATGATACCCAGTGAAGAACTTTTCGATATGCAAGACGAAGCATTTAAGAGTTCTTGTAAAGTAGCCTGGGCCTATAGAAATTATTTGTCCAGCAATATAATGGTGGTTTCAGACTTTCCTCGAAAATATTGAATATAAATCTTTATTTAACCCTTGAAATGCCGTCCACGAAATCATAAAACTCAGGTTGTATATCAAATATATTTAATTTTCAAGGTAGTTTAATTGCAAGATGGTGTATGTGTTTATCAAATTTATGTACAAGGCCTGATGGCGAGTTTTCTAATTATTGCTCTTCCAAGAGGCCAAGTATATCAATTTCGGTCTCAACACAATCCCTACACTGTGTATCAATTTGATAAACGTGGCGTCTTAGTGAACCCAAACGGAATCTTTAAAATATATATTTAGAAGAAATTGTTCAACCTAGATAATGCTGCTTGTATTATTATCTGCTTAGTATACAAATATACTTTTGGTATTGAAGCTAACAGCCCTAGAGTCTGAGTGTGCTGTCTTCTTAAAAAAAGTTCTGAGCTCTTAGATACTGAGGATGACAGCTGAAATGTAGATAGAACTTAAGGCTTCTATGGCCAAAACAAGTTTCCAAATCATCCTCCTAATAGCAATAAAAAATTTAAAGAAAAGGCATCAGCCCTATCCTGGCTAGAAAAGGGTGGTAACTTATAGATAACCCATCCCAAAATTTTTAGTTAATAATAATGGACGTTAAAATTTAAATCTTCTGCCTAAAATTCCTTTGCTGGGAAGTAGCATTGGAACTACTTTAAGGTTTTGGTTAAGGTTATAATGAGATACTGCGTATCTCGCAACTAGATGAAAGCTATTCTACTTACAATTTACCCCTGGTGTGTACAAAGTGCCTGTCAGACACGAGAGAAATTTTAGTGAAGGATATTGGCAACAGTGAGCATCTAGAACCAAGATGCTCACTGCTGCCAACATACTTCACTGAAATTTCCTTCGTGCCTGTCAGACACTTTGTACACACCAGGGATTAATATTATGATATTTCCTATTTGGATAAACAAAAAATCTTAAAAAAGAAATATATTATTAATAAATTATACCTTTGTCCAGATCTAGTTTCTTGTCAATTGGTTCGACGTGGTAGTCATCGTCATCAATACCAGCAAAACCATAGAGGAGATGAGTACACATTGGCGTTGCGAGTTTTATGTCATCAGCAGTCACTTTTGCTGTACCTGTAAATAAAAAATAATTACATGGCTGTTTGTACATCAGTTATTATTATTTGTCATTCAATTATAATTTATTTGCAATTATTGTCCCTCTGTTGGTTCAAATTAAAAATAAAAAACTGTGTAAAGTAAGGGTTTTCTCAGAAAGGTGGAATGAGCTTACACTAGCCAATTTGAATTCGATAAATAAAGAAAGTCTATATATTGATTTTTTACAATCACTTATTAGTTTTGATTACTACAGAGCTTGTTTCTTCAAACGGAAATAAAACTTATGCAACAAATTTACATTTAAGCTTGGAGTTTGGTTCAGGTAAAAGCCCCCCTAATGCTTATTTTTGTAACAAATAATTCACATTAGGTAGTCACGATATATACTGAGTTTTGTGGTTGGTATTCAACCTTTCAAAAATTCAAACTTTCTGGTTGGTAAGGGAATTAATTACCAACCAAGGATGAATGACAGCCAGACGAAGCCAGAGTGGAATCTGGAAAAATATTGGACTGAAAGGAGGAGCAAGACCACTGGAGATAGAAGCCGCATTATAAAAACACGCACACACACACACACGCATATATATATATATATATATATATATATATATATATATATATATATATATATATATATATATTAAAAAAAAAGTCTCCATCTTATATACCATTTTTTTATTTGTTGACCTATTTCTGGCACTTGGCCTCTCTTCACAAACACTTTTCTTAAAAGTGTTTTAATGAGTGAATTTAAATAATCAATTTTGTGTTAATTTCTATTAAATTAGATACTTCATCAGTATTACATTACCTTGCACCGTGAAAATGGCTGGGATTGACACTGCAATAACTTCATAAACATTTTAAGCCACAGATTGTATGAAGATTCAATTAAAGTAGAAATTATTGTAAGGCCATCTAAATTCTGCTATTAGAGGAGAAAAAACTATGTTACAGGATAAAGCAAACCGAAATATGAATTGAACATGGAAAACATTTTGTTGTTCCTTTAAATTCAAATACAACTGTAGGGCATTAAATGAAGAATAAATTAAGATTTATTATTTTAAGGGGAAATTTATAGTGATCATTAAATGAAAATATGGGCCATGGAGTAATTGGTGGTTTCCCGTTTCTAATATTTCGATTCTATTTCTTTTGTAGCTCTATACTAGACATTTTATGGGTTCAGCCTTTGCTTTGAATAGTTTTCAATTCTTGTCATCCTTCAACCATGGGTACGATGGCAACACTCACAACCCATATATCCCAAAGTTCTTTGGAAAATTGTATTTGACGTGTGCACCAATGTTCTGATTGTCTGTAATCACACATGATCGAAGAGAAATCTCCTTAGAAACCACTTTCAAAAGATCGTTAACTTTTTCTCAACCTCTTGAACATAGCACATCAGTGTAAGTGATTGATAACACTGATTTATTTACTATTCATGTAGAAGAATCAACTTCTTCTCCTCATCGAGAAATGAACTCTTTTCTTGACTATGAAATATATGTCTACCTTAATAGCCGTTGTCCTCTCTTACTTGCTTCTAAAACATGCCATTCCCCAGAAGCAAAATATAAAATATTAGGAAATCATTATAATTTAACGGCAGCCACAATCCTAGAGCACCTGCATATACTTTCTAAATATAACAGATTTACTCTCGTTTGAAATCTCAGAAAACCCCCCAAGCTGAACTCGTAACATTTTTTCTGTTGGCTTTCTTCAATCGAGTCTAAACATTTTAAGTAAAAGACCCTCCTTTATCATCAGTTTCAATACTTGATCATACAACAATCTTTCAGTGATGTTGGGCCAATAATTCATGTGCTTCGAGCGCCTTTCACGACTTTGCCCAAGATCATGTTTACCATGGATTGTAATGCAAAGTCGAGCACATATTTCCTCGCGAGTCCGTTCTGATCCTTCATTCTTATCTATCAAACAGCTCATTTCCACATTACTTAGTTCCTTCTCTATTTCTTCGAGTTTACTGCAAGGAACCATCCTGGGTATCCTCATCTACTTTGTGAATACTGTTTCCTATCCTGATGGTACTATCATTCTTGTCTACTATTTTTATTTTTTTTTTTTTTTAATTTACTGATTGAAACTCTTTGCATCTTTGGCAATAACAGATTTACTTATGATAGAAATTAACAGATGGATGATATTTGACATATTTGAATTGTAACAAATTCTTAATGAAAAAGGGGGGGGGGAAGGAAAACAGCAAGGGAAAATGAAAAAATAAAAAATACAATAAAAAAATCTAAAGGCTAAGGTAGTTAGTGATGAGAGATTCACTCATAGGTATAGATATTAGATTTTTAATCCGCCTTTAAAAATTATTTAGTTACTGTTGAAATTCAATTAGAAATTTAGATGTATCAAGAAATTTAATGTGTTGGCTCTGCCATTGACTAAGTGAGTCAAGTTAATGTCTGTTTCTTGATTCAGTTAGTAAATATTTTGTAGTCAAGTTCTTGTTGCATCATGGGTGTATATAGAAAATAATTTCAGGAGGGGCTGTGGAATACTAACAATTTAGATCTGGGAATATTTAGAAATAAAATATTTTTTATGAACTAAGTGATCTTGTTTAATTTATTTTCAAGGGTTTATGGCACATTTTTACCGATCAAATCAAAATTTCGGTGGGGTTGCAGCCTCATCAGCTCCCCCCCTTATATACGCCCATGTGTTGCATTATTGGCTTGTGCGTCATTATTTTGTAAGTAATGAGTAATCAGGCATTCTTAGGCATCAGACTCTTGTAATAATATCATGAGATAACTAATTTTTCTACTCTATAATTAAGAGACATGAGTATTAAGGCATGAGTATTAAGGTGTGAACACTCCGTGCGTAATGTGGGTTTGATTCTCACTAAGGTTGGTAGCTTTTCTTACAAACAAAAGGTAGATATCAACACTATCCTGGCTTGAAGATACTATAGAATAAAGATAGAAATCTGTAGAAAAAAACGTCCCATAAAATTTATTATTAGAAAAGGGACATTACAATAAACATAACTTTATAATTAGACATGAAACTATGGCAATCATATTGTTACTTAACTAATTTATTAACTTTATTTTTATTATGTTATCTAATTTTCAAACTCTATTTCTATGCACTAAACTTATATAATATGCTTAATTCTGGCTTTACACAACAACAACAAAAACGTTGTTTTTAAACAACAGGTGAGAATAACACTTGAAAAGAGAAGAAAACATATTTTTCAATAGAAGAATAAACTGTAAAGTTTTAATTTTCATTAAGAAAATTATTTACAGGTGAGTGAAATTTATAAAACTTAATTGGTTTTATTTTTCTTTTATTTAAGTCAGAGGTCCCAATTTCTGTTTATCAGGGAGCCATTTTATTCTTTGACTTAACAGGAAGTGTAATCTATTACAACTGAGTAAACCAGAGTATACATATATATATATATATATATATATATATATATATATATATATATATATATATATATGTATATATATATTGGGTATCCCCAAAAATCTATCCTTCAAAAGGACATAAAATTGAAATAAATGAGAAACGTATTCATTTGGATAAAAATAAATATGTTTTACTGATGAATAAAGGGGAGAAGAACAAAAATAAAAACATAAAAATAGTTGTGATGTTATTTTAAATTTTATTTTTATTAAATTTGGTCAATAAAGAACACGAATAAAGATTAAAAGATTATTCAAAATAATCAATATCACCATTAAATCACAGAACGGCCTCTTTTAAATATTGTTCAAGGAACCTAGCAGCAATTTGTTGATAAATAATAGTCTTGGAGGCCCAATGGTTGTGAGTGCTAAGGTGTGAGTATTCTATGCCTAAGGTTACGGGTTCGATTCCCACTAGGGCTGGTGGCTTTTTTTTAAAAAAAAAAAGAAAAAGCATTAGACCTAAAAACCTGTGTTATTTATTAATGGACACTAATATTTAAACAAAATAAAAAAAGATCACAGAAATAAGATAGATGTGCTGAAAGTTATTTATGTCTGACCAATGGCCTTCTTTTTTGAACTCTATGAAATAATATCTCTAGAATAAAAACTATAAATGCAAACATTAAATTTAAAAAAGTAAATAATAAAGGTATTTCAATATCTTGTACTTGAATTGGTTTAGTATCAACGCTAACTTTGTGCGATTGGACGTAACGGAACAAGTCTTCGTAAAATTGTTTAATCCACATACCAAGGAGCCCTCCTGCATCCAAATGAGAAATAATGTTGTCAATGTATTCGAGATATGGAGAACCTCGAGGAAATATGAGCGCTTCATAAGTTGACTTTTCGCAGACATTTGTTAGTTGGTAGTTAAGTTTTTTGTATTCGACAGAATTGACATCTATTGAAGCTGGAACTTTTTCCAATATGCCTATGTCATAACGTGGCCAGATGTCGTGCTTTTGTTCATAAGGTGTACGCAGATGGAAATGTAGTTTTGAATAACCCATTTTTTTGAAGGAGTGAATCATGTCTGAAGAAGATGTCCACACTGAGAATTCGACATTGTTCATCTCTTCTTTCGTTTGTGGAACCTCATAAGATGTCGGCGGCGTGGTAAGTATTGTGGTGAATGTAGTCTGTACTAAATTGACTTCAATAAAACTCACCATTACAACTGAAGAAAAAATTAACCTTTCAAAGGCCAATCTCGGTTGATAAGTGACAGGAATTCCCAAACAGAGACCAAACATTGCCATAATTGAGTGCAATTCGTTTAATTTCTCTTCTCGATAGTATGCAGAAAGCTTTCTCAAAAATCTAAGGAAGATCCCCGCAGCACCGTATGAAATAACAACAGCAAGTACCAAGACATAGTCCAAAGATCTGACTGTTGCTATAAAAGGCGGTATGACCCGACTTTTGGTAACACCAAAGCAAACCTTACTCGCTCTGGTGTAACGGGAAAAGCTGAAATACTTAGGATCGAATTTATCGGGAAGAATAAAGTGTGAATTGAATGTTAAATTCGCCTTTCGCACAGCCATATCCCTGAAGGTCCCAAGGAAAGATCCGTTTGGCGCAACGGAACCATATTTCAGACCGTCCGTTGTGTTGAATACTGCAAGATTCATTCCCAATTTTGCGCTGATTGTCTGCAGAAGTAATGCGTCCATTAGACTCCATCCTGCCAAGACTGCGTACAAAGTTTTCCCGTTTAATACAGGCAGTTTTTTGGAGAACATTGGAGATTTCCTAAAATCAGAAAGCTGTAGGACTCTAGTGGTGTGCATCAAAGAATCGAAGGTGTATATATAATCGTGGAAATTGTACAAAATTATTATTTGATCAATGCTAAAAGATTCCCAAAGATATTCACAAACTTTATGACTTTCGTTAAAATAATTAGAAAAGTAGAGAACAAAATAATACTCAGGGTCCCAAAATTTGGTACTGTTTGTAAAATAAATATCATCAATTTGATCGAGCATTATTATTGTCAATTTGGATGAAATGTTTTTTGAAATCTGTAGAAGACCTATAGCATCTTGTAAGGACTTTATAACCAGGCTGTTGAATTGGTCGTCAGAATTTTGAAAAACTAGTGTCGACACTGGCATTATTTCAGTGACGCCATAAACTCCTGCGACCAAAGAAACCAAACTGCTAACATTATTACTGATAGTATCGTTGAATACCGTCGAATTAACACTACTTATGGACAATACTAATAACAATATGGCAAAACATTGCTTTTTCGGACGGAGAACCATCGCGCTTGGGGATTTAAAGATAAATGTAACATTTGAATAATGAGATGCATTCCTTGTTGATTTTCAGAAAAAAAAAAAAAAAAGATTTGTGCAAATGATTTGTATAACAAGACTATTAGTATAAAGAGAGAGGTCGTTAGGGCGGACATTTCCAAGGAGCTATGAATAATTCATGAGCATACATTTAAAAGGGGAATTGTTTTACTTCCCAATCTTGCAAATATTCCTATAAATCAAAAGTCCGACTCGCAGGAACTGCGTCATCTTAGCGCGGTTACTTACATCTTGAAGAAATGGAATAGATTAGCATCACAAATCACAGGAAACTGACAGCCACTGCCATCATGATTACCACAGCCACTCCAAACTTATTACCAATACCTTTCACCGTTTGTTATCTTATTTTACTAGAATACTAATTTTACTGATAAATGAAATTTAAAACTAGAAACAACCAATTAAAAAGTGAGATAAAGAAAGAGAAAACCCATTTAAAAACAACAAAACAAACACTTTTGAAGTTTTAAGCGCTTATATCTCTCATTGACGTTGTCCCATCGAATATTGCTTCAGAACATTTTTTGTAGAGAATTTAGTAAGCATTCGAATGGTCACTTTCCACTTCCACGATTTTCCACCGTTATTGAGATATTTACGAAGAATGTATGGAGATCCGAACTTTTCACGTTTATTAATAAAATTTTTTATTTCGCATACTTCCTTAACTTCAAATATAACCAAAATTTAATCATCTTAGTTGGGATTAATTTCCAAGATGTAGAAAATATTTCAATTGAATCCCGCGATTCTAAGTACTCACAAAAAAAATAATGACTTACAAAAACATTGATTCCACTTTTCTCAGAAACGGTTACAGATATCGCCTTAAAAATAATGGTTTCATTCGTTTTCTTGTGTTAACAAACCTATAAAACAAGTACCTGCAAGCATATAAACTCAAAAACGTAAGCGTTACGATTTTTTTTGCGCGAATTTCGCCCCAAACATCTTCTAGTGGGCGGATTCTGCTGGTTAACAAACTTGACCTTTCGAATTAGAAGACAGATTTTTGTGCCAAATTTCATCAAAATCGGACCATTTTTGAGCCGTCAGGAGCGCGAAGCCACCTATATTTTCGTGATCTGTAGGGTCTGAAACGTGAAAGTTTCTAGTCGGCACTTCCGGATTGTGGTCATGAGGTCAACCTCATAAGCGGGTTCTCCCTATGGAGATAGGGAGTAACCGCGCTAAAATGTAATAATTTGTTAAACGAATGATTTATAGTTACGAGAATTGACGCTAAAGTTAACTTTCCACACGTAACATTTTCGAGAAGTTTAGAATTTTGTACATAATGTCATTTCAGGATATTGGTGCAGAAGGTATTTGAATAGATTCTTGCCCTGGTACAATTCAAAAGTACACACACAATTATTAAATCTTTGGTTATGTTGAGACATGGGCGTATATAAGGGGGTATTTGATCGGTAAAATGTGCCATAAACCCTTGAAAATAAATTAAATAAGATCACTTAGTTCATAAAAAATATTGGTAAAACTGAAGGAGAGCGTCCTCAGCTACGATTTTCTTCAAAGTTTGCACTATAACGTATTTTGATGCACTAAACACGAATCCGTTGAAAAAAAAAAAACCCGCTCTCAACTAGGAAAGAAGTTATTAAGCACTAAAATTCACTGTTATGGAGGTTATAAAAGACGGGGTAAACAGCTTATATGTAAACACGCGCATGCGCAATAGTCCTTAATGACGAAGTGTAATTGAAATTTAGACTCCCTGTGGTAGCTGACTTGGTCGTAAACTGTCGCTTTTGGGCATACGTGCTATGCGTTTCCGCTCGCTCCGCTCGCTCAAGAAAACATCAAAACCCCTAGTCAATCCAACTCGCAGAAATGAAAAGAATTCTATGCCCAAAAGTCGTCCAAGGCATTCTTCCCTAACCTTCATAACAGTGAACTTTTTTTTTTAAATAACTTCTTTCCTAGTTGAGAGCGGGTTTTTTTTTTCAACGTATTCGTGTTTAGTGCATCAAAATACGTTATAGTGCAAACTTTGAAGAAAATCGTAGCTGAGGACGCTCTCCTTCAGATTTACCAAAATATTTTATTTTGGGTGTAATAGCGTTTTAGTTGGTTAAATCTGTTCCAAGTTCTAAATTGTTTGTATTCCATACCCCGGAAATGGTCTCAGCCCCCCCCCCAAAATTTTCCCAGCCCCTCCCGAAATTATTTTCTGTATACCCCCATGTGTTGAGATGTTCATTACCCAGTTGATTGCCCTTGAAGGGTACATGAAAAGGAAACCACACTATTTCCTGGTGACGTATAGTCTGAATTGAAAAATTCTTGTAGGATAACAATATATATGTATGTATATATATATATATATATATATATATATATATATATATATATACATATATATATATATATATATATATATATATATATATATATATATATATGTACGGCGCACACTCATCTAGAACATTAGCTCCGACGGAATGCGCACGCCTGAACACTCACGGCCTCTGCACTGTGTTCAGAACTCACTTCCACCCCTCTGCAACGCTCATGAAATATTAATATATATTTAACCGAACACTATTAATATACGAAGGGCTACTAACACCAGAAATTATACCATTTAAAACAAAAATACTTCGGTAAAACTGAAGGAGAGCGTCCTCAGCACCGATTTTTTTCTTCAAATTTTGCACTATGGCGTATTTTGATTAACTAAACACGAATCCGTTCGCAAAAAAAAGTTGCTCTCAACTAGGAAAGAAGTTATTAAGCACTAAAGTTCACTGTTATTAAGGTTAAAGTTAGCGTAAACAAGTGTACTTGTAAACACGTTATGCGCAAACATCTAACATTCGGAAACAAAGAACTCTCATTTGAAATGTTGATAAACTATTTACAAACTCCATAACATCCGAATTCTATCCATAACAGCGAGTTGGATTGACTAGAGTATTGATATCTTGTTGATCGAGCGAAAACACCTCTGCCAGGAAGTCGTCCTAGACATTCTTCTTAATATGCATGTTTATTAATACGCTGTTTACGCTAGCTTTTATAACCTTCATAACAGTGAACTTTAGTGCATAATAACTTCTTTTCTAGTAAAGAGCGAGTTTTTTTTTTCTAACGGATTCGTGTTTAGTGCATCAAAATACGTTATAGTGCAACATTTGAAAAAAAATCGGTGCCGAGGACGCTCTCCTTCAGTTTTACCAATACTTCTTTCAAAGAAATTAAAAATATATAGAAAAGAAAGAACACTTTATTAAAATTAATTAAAGTGAGGCGCCCAAATTAATGGGGTTGCTAAGCGACACAGCTCCTTAATCAGTCGCCAGATAAATGTCTTGTTATGAATGGCTCAGTGCCAAAGGTGACTAACCCACAATTAGAAATAATTGAGAAAATTGGAGTAAATGTTAAGAAGAGTCTGAAAAAAATTATTGTTGGTGACCGAAATGATTTTAACTGGTACAATAAAAATCATTTTTGTAACAAACAGAAATGTTTTTTTTACTATTCTTACTTTTAACTCCAATTTTCAAAGTTATTTCTAATTGTGGGTTAGCCACCTTTGGCACTGAGCCCATCATATTATCTCTTGGTTTCATGCAAAGGGTTGGTTAAGTCGGGGATACGGAAGTTGTATTGAAGATCAATTTTAATGTATAAGAAATATTATGGAACATGAAGTTTCACTTTTTTTATTCTGTAGGCTACACATTTTTCCTGGGTCAATAAATCGTGAGAATTATGATTACAGAACCTATTGATAGAAACCGCTATTGACAAGATGTATTGTGCCCAACATAATCTGTAGCCTTTGTGGAAAATATTGCGTAAGCTGGAAAAAAAAAATGATGGAAAAAGAAACTTTCCCACGTTAAAGGAGAATATATTAGTACAAAAGGGAAAACAGGAATTAACACAGGAAAATGAATCGATTTTAATGGAAAAAATGGATATTTTACTTTTTACAACCATCCTCCAATCTATATATATATAAAAATCACGTGTCTGTCTGTTTGTCCGTTTATCTGTTTGTTCCTTATACAAATCTACACCATGGGCGTATATAAGGTGGGGGGCTGAGGGGGCTGCAGCCCCTCCCGAAATTTTCATTTGATGGTAAAAATGTGTCATAAAAACCTTAAAAATAAATTAAATAAGATCACTTAGTTAATAAAAAATAGTTTATTTTAGGCGTAATAGCGTTTTAGTTGCCTAAAACTATTCCAAGCTCTAAATTTTTCATATTCCGTACCCCGGAAATGATTTCAGCCCCCCCCCCCGAAATTTTCCCAGCCCCTTCCGAAATTATTTCCTATATACGCCCATGATCTACACCGTTTGACCGATTTTGACCAAACTTGACGCACAGGTAGGCCTGGATACGGGAAATCTCCTAGGCTAGGTCAAAATAGTCAAATTTCAAAATTTGGTCAAAAGTTTTGTTCAAGAAAAATTGGCTACACTGAACCATTCAGATTCTGACGGCCGTTTTGAATAATGTCTCAAATTTCTTGTTGTAATTGTTCTTGATAATTAGAATAACTCGAACTCATTGATGACTTTACATCATTATATAACATGACATAATCATTATATTACATCATTATATACATTATTATTCGCAGTCATTGTCTAACTCACGAGCGCTGGCCTTTCTTTTTTTTTTAAGAGTCTCATGCTCTACCGACTTGGCCTTTCTTTGATAAGAGCTATCTACTCGCAGGCTGTGGTGCTGGCCTCTGACGGCTGTTTTATTAATTAAGATCTTGATACGGGGAGAGTCATTGGTAGAAAGTAGGTGTAGCATGGCACACTGGGTAACAGCTAGTGGCTAATAAACTTAAGCTAATATGTAAAGAGGTGGGTAAAATAGGTTAGAAATGTGGCAATAAAATTGAAAACAATTTTAGCAAT